>CM046445.1:94534320-94779320 GCA_025506515.1 Flaveria trinervia | reverse complement strand
AAATAGGTTAACATATGAATATGTTGGTGAGCATACAAGTTTGAATACATAGTATAATAGTGAATAAATCTCAATTCAACATGAGTAAAGTATACTAAAGTTTGTACATTGCTAGCATGCAAAGCTGATAATCAAACCAAAGTGTCCACTAGCGTAATCTTAGCATTAAAAAAATGACCAAGACCGTAAATATTGAATAACTTAACATAGACCCATCATAATAGGGCGGATGTGCTAGTCCTATAGCGCTATACATGTTAAGAGAGGTTTAGATTGTTGCAAGATAATGTATTCTAGAATGTATTCACAAATAGTATAACAAGTAAGCATGTTTGTATGAATTGAGTTTTATAATGATTTTGATTGACTGAATAATTGAGTGAATTTGATAATTGATACATGTTGCAACCCAAATAGTGTTAAAACAAAATGGATGAAGTATGACTCACGGTTTGACGATTAGAATTCACAAGAATAGATGATTGAGTTTAAATGATTCACCAAAGTCATCCTAAAAGGTAAATGAAAGTAAGATTCAAAGTTTGAGATTTTAGCAATTGGAAAGTATACAAAAATTACAAATACGAGAGTAAATGAAAGTATATACTACTTAGACACTTAATTGGACTCCATGTATTGTGTGTGTTCTTTATGAGTTTTAGTCACTCATTGGAAGTCCAAAATAAAGAATGATAAGATTAGTATAATGTCTACCTTAACACATAACATTCAACCATGGTTGATTGATATTATGGTTTGGTTTTGACTAAGTATTATGTAGATATAAATATAAGATGCATTAGAGGTAGGGTAATCGACAAACCTCAAGGGTTATATTCATATAGGTTATGTATTAGAGGTAGGGATATCCACAAACCTCAAGATTATCATCATTGCATAAAATCTCCACATAAGGGTGATTCAGATGGTCATGAGTATATAAATGAAAATACTAAAGTAAATTGATTAGTTTGACTAAGTGTTCAAGTGGGGTATGGTAGATAAATTAGTTGTAGAACCAAGGTTCAACATCACCATTTCATACCATAACACAAGCCTTTCAACATTGGTTGGAAGCTCGGTTTGGTTTCATCCACTTCTTGATTTGTAGATCACTTAGTGTTTTGTAAAGATGAAAGAATAAAGTGTAAAAGACTTAAAATTTCATAAATATAACTTCAACGCAAGCCTTCCAACATTGAATTTGTTGGTAACTTGGTTTAGTATGTAAAAGGTTTAAAAAATAAAACAAAAAAACATGTATGAAAGAATCAAGTATGATATTTTCAACTTGGACCTCAAAATGGGGGCTACCATACTTGTGTCACCTTGGTGACTAAATGGTTTTATCCTAGAGGTTATTCCAAGTGGTAGAGAAAATGAAGAAGAAAGTAAGAAAGAAAATATAAATATATAAAAAATATAAATATATAAATAAATAAATAAATTAATTAAAACTCACAAGTTGTTCTTAAATATTTTTTTTGCTAAAAAGATGAAGTTCTTGGATGGATTGAGAGAGTTTAGAGAGAGTTTAGAGTGATGAAAGTGATTAGAGGGGGATTTGAGTTAGTATTTATAGGTGAAAATTATGGTTGGCCATAAATGTAAGTAGTTGGAGAGATGAGTGGAGGGAAAATGCAAATTCTTAATTTTAACCCCTTAACTTATTTTATTTATTAATTTGCATCATAACTAGTAACTAAAAATGAGTATTTTAATATATGAATCATAATAATAAAACTTGTAATTAATATTCTGAAATATATAAGTCCCGATAAGTTGTTCAGTTTTGTGTTGATATGCGCATTTGTAATTGTTTAAGCGTTGCACAAACATATAATCAACAAGAATTACATAAAAAATATTTTCACTATGATCAAATCTTAAGATTACAAGGATTGAACAATGAGTAATATTATATTTAAAAAAATAAATGTAAAATACGGAACGTTATAAAATGTATTTGAGTATTTGATGCAAACTACATAATTAAATGGTTGAAAGATTTTTAGATGTTGATATTTTAGTTAATTGAAAATTATTTAGACTTATAAAATAGTTTACTTTATTGCTTTTAATTATTTATATGAGCCAAATAGCATTCCACTAATGTTAGTTTAAACTTTACTTTATGAAAAACAAAAATAGTTAGTTATAATTAACAAAAATAAGAAATTACCTGAAAAATCGAACAAAAGATGACATTACTTGAAACGATTTTAGTAATGTTGCAATTCATTCAAAGAACTTCAAGAGATGATATCACTGTAGATTGTTTTGGTATACCTCATGGCTTATGTCATGAGTCATGGAGTTGATGGCGTCGGGGATCCACCACTTCTTCCATTTGGCGATCCTGAAAGTCAAACATTGAATGGTAATTATTATTATAATTTATTTATTTACTATGTTTATTCAGTTATTATAACTATTGAATTATTACATATTATAGTGTGTTTGGTTCATTTTTATCCGTTTAACTAAAGTAAACTTAAAGAATCTAGTTGTTAATTTAACAAATTCATTTTGAATTCTAAGATCGTGGACTCCATTCGATCATATTAAAGTTTCACTACAACTCATACTTAAATACATCAAATTATATCAATTCTAAGATCGTGGACTCCATTCAATCCTATTTTTGTTAACCTTTTATATAACATGAACATGAGTTAAATAGCTAAAATAACCGATACTATCCTTTTTAGTTTTGTACTACACACCATGCTTACTCCAGCATACAGATAGTGTAGTGATTGAAGTACGTTCGATATGTATCCATCGGTAAAAATAGACACATATCCAATAACGAAACCCATTCCTAGAAATTTACACCAAACTTCTTATCAATGTCAAATCTTTGACGATCATAGAAGATAAGTTAAATCCCCTTTCAAGCGAGCAACAACATGATAAGACATGCTTATGAAAATGAGTTGACATGTTTCATTTCATTTCCATGATATTACAATATATTAAGGCTACACTAGTAACCATCTAAGGCACTAGATATTATGAGTTAGCAACCATGAGAAAACATCAAGTCACCTTTCATCATTAGTGACACTACTTGTAAAGAATTGTCCTAACAGTTAAAAAGGTGAATATGAACCTTAAACATGAAATTTTAAAGAGATTAAAAAAACCATATATAATTTCTCACAATTAAAGCATCCAATGTAGTTTCAAAAGGGTAATCTTCTATCAACTCCATTAGCAACTCAGATATTAATGCTTTAATTTACTGCTAGTGGTGAACCATCCTAATACAAGATTATTACACACGATTAAGTAATTAGGAATATAATTTAACGAATTAATGAAACAAAATGTAAAAAGGAAATTAAGACACATATCAACTCTAAGACTTTATTCACAACTATAATCTTGTGAATTATGACTTGTTCTAATTTTTGAGCCCACCAACATCAAAAAACCACAAGCAAAAATCTCCAAACACTTCTGACAAACAACGCCCTAATTCCATATATGTTATACAGGGATACTGCCATTGTCTTAAAAACTAAACTAAAACAAATTCGAACTTGACAAAATTAAAAACACCCAGTCACCCATAATCTAGAAAACTTGCTATACAAATAATATACACATATGCAATCAACCACATATACACAATATAAACACATATATAGTTAATAAAAATAATGAGAATTTCACATAAATATAACCTTTTTCTAAAAAATTCTTGCTAATGGAGATTATATACTCACATGAGTGGTGTATGCTGGCAGATGGTGTTGGTGTATGTGGTTGTGGTTATTGATGGATGTAGGTTGAAAATTATGTTGGTGGATGGTGGTAGAAGGTTGTTGTACATGTTGGTGGAAGAATAGTGGATGGTGCTTTAGGGGGTTTGGGTCATCGTTTCGGTCTAAAAACAGCTTATTTTATGAGTTATTTCAATTTTTGTGTTATTTTTATATTTTGTTGAACTTTACATTTGGCCCAGTTTTAAGCCCGTTTATGTTTTATGACTCATTCGACTTTGGTTTTGTTTTTCTTTATATGCTTGTAAGGGATGAATGAAATATTATTGAAGTTTACGAAAAAATCTGTTTTTCTCTCTATCACGGTTTGTGTTAGTGTAAACACTGATTATCGCTATTCTTTGTGAATCAACGATAGTTAGAAGAATTGTTCCTAGTATTTTCATGAATCAACAGGTTCAATTATCTATCTTTCTGTTTTTGACTGTATCAAGTTAGTTCTATCTTCAAAGCTTGACTCACTTGTACATGATAACACTGATCATGTTTTTTTTGTATTTAATCTTTTTTTAAAAGAAAGAGTTGTACGGTGTTATAAAACCGAACACGAGAGTTCAGTCACATGTTTTGGGAATCAAATTCACATAGTAAGATAGTAGATTAATGTGACAACTCTATGTCAAGGTTAGGTAAATTAAACGTTATTAAGAATGACTCTAAATAGATAATGTAGACCTATATACTCATATACCTTATTAAATTATTAAGTCAATCTTATGTATTAACTTTATATAAGAATTTTATATATTTTTGCATGAAAGTTTACATGTGCATGTAATTCTTATATGTGAATTTTATGATTATTTTTATTTACCAAATTGTAAGATTAATTGATTAGTTACTTGAATGATTAATATCTCATATTTACATAAAATGGATTAAGATCAAAACTTAATCAAACATTAAAACACCTAAACACTAACTAAAACATAACCTAAAACCTTGCATTGGTTCACTAAGACACTAAATAATCCGATTAACCACATAAACTACTAACTAAACTTAACTTAATAACTAAGTGAGTCATTGGACTCTTTGCTTGACACCTAGCCACACTATTGACAATAATCACTACCTAAACCCGCCACCTAGCACTATGACACTAAGCACACATAGAAGCATGCCACCTATTCATACTAATAACTTGACTAAGCAATCCTATAACCCACCTCATCATTAGAGTTAATGTGACCTTATCCATTATCGTTGCAACCTTCGGGCAATGAAGCCACCACCACACCGCCACAACCGCCGTCATGATCACGTCTCTCGGCTCTCTCTATCTTCCCCTTTTGGCTCTTAATCCACCACTACCCTCAAACACTTGGTTCTCACCTCATCACCATCTCTTGATCACTAACAACCTCAAGAACAACATGGGCCAAGTTACTTTCCCAAGCTTATGATCAATCTTTAAACAAGAATCCAAAGCGGATCATTAAGAGTCTAACCAAACAATTCCTTTAAGATTTCATTCATCCAACAAGGTATGATCCTCAAATATAAAACTAACAAATTATATATGTGTTTAACTAACACATATGATTAACCCTTTAGCTAAATCATCAAGGTTCTTTGCAAAAACTCATAAACACTTGATTTTTTTTATCAAAAATCAGTATGAAAGGTTTCAAAAACAGAAAGTTTGAAGGTTTTATAAGAATCAAGGATTTAATACAAAAATAAAAGGGTTAAAACATAGATTTTCTTAATGAATCAGATTAAATATTTAGAATTTATTATGGGAATATGTTAGGAACTTATTAGAAAATATTAGAAATAGCATTCTGTATGGTGTAATAATAATCAGTAGATTAATTTATATAAATTATTCAAAGTAATAAAAGAAAATTATCATATGGAATAACTAAACCTGATAAAGAGCTGAAAAAATTACATAATGATCCGTATGTCATATAGGACTTATAGAACAAATTTCATGATTTAATTAATAGTTATGCCCGAGATACATATTTTAGAAGAATCTGTAATTCAAAAATCAGGAAAATTATTTAAACAATAAAATAAATCATGAAAGATTTACAAATAATGTTATATCTTGATTAGGATAGTTTGAAAAAATTTGGGAATTTTTAGAGATGTTTTTCTTTTACTAATTATTTTCAAAATGGTAAAAATCATAAAAATAGCTTTCTTATGAATTAGTTTCCTAGGAATTTATGAGATAATATGGATTTTCAAATATACGTTCTAATAAATTTTAGTGAGTTTTTAGAACCTCTAGGTATTTTTTCTATTTTATTCAAGTATTGTAAGAATTTCTTAAAGTAATCTGTAACTAGTTGATGTATGAAACTTTGAAATGTTAAGAAAGATTTTTATATGCTTCTGCTGTAAAAATTTTGTGACATGTGGACAACTAATAACTTCATTTTTTGATTTTTGTAATCTGAGGTGCTGAAAATTAAAAAAAAAATATTTATCTCTAATCTATAAATTTTTTGGGTTACCTGCTGGAATAAGAGGTGAGACTCATAACCCCATTTTGGTATTTATAAAGTTTTTGGGGAAAAATCATACCGTTTTAAGAATTGATGCATATGTATAAGATTTTTGTGTTCTATTGTCATTATGATACAATTATTAATTCGGATGTGGACCGTCTGATAATATAAGTAGCGCTAGTTAGAAAATTATTTCCTGCACCAACAGGATAAGTGTTGTGATGCTATATTATCTAATTTGTGATTTATATTATGATAGTTATAAATCATTTGTTTATAAGCATGTTTGGTTGTAATTATATTGCATCAATATATATATTTTGTTAAGATATTAAACCTATGATCTCACCAACTCTTTGTTGATTATTTTGAGTATGCCTTTTCAGGTATCCAACATGTCTAACAGTTTAATGTTATCTTTTGATGTGTGCAATGGTTGGGGAGAAGTCATGGGGAAAGTTTGTATGAATCTAACTGTTAATCTGTACGATCTCAGCCTGGTGGTGGATGCTCACTTCCATCATTACTAAAGATGAAGCAGTTAGATAATATGTTTTGAAAAAAGATTATGTTATATTAAATTTTGACTGCTAATGACATGATGTAATCCTAACCTTTGATTATATATAATGTAATATTGTATGTTATGTTGTGATTTGTGTATTGAATTATTTAATTTTCTTGATCAATGCATTCTGAACAATCGAGTCACATCCAAAGCTTTTCGCGCTTTCGCCAGGATGTGACAGGTTGGTATCAGAGCCATTGGTTATAGAGAATTAGGTATTATTAGTAAATGCCTAGACTATAACCATAAACGCGTATGATAACAATTGTTGGCATGACTTAAAATATATTTAAGATTTTTTTTCATGATCTCGTGATAGGGTGTCTATGCTTAGAAAAATAATGGGAATCTATATGAAATATACGTGATTAATGTGAAAATATGAAATTATGTGAAACTATTTGACTAGTATGTGTGATATTATTATCTGAAGTTTTGTAAGAATTTTGTAGTATGAGTGCTAGTAATTCTAATAGTTACTATAATGAAACTAATCATTCGGATTATAGCAATCATAAGAAACAACACCAGAAATAGATCCACATGATGATATAGGAGTATCCCAACCCTAGGTCAGAACCTTTACGTTAGAGGTGTTTCACCTGGAAATGAAGAACCAAGCGACACTACTGAAGTACAACACTCTGAGGAAGGAGTTATAAACAAAGCTAAGAAGGGATGTTTTTATAAGGCTTTTATGTCATGTAAACCCCAAGACCTTAATGAAAAAGGAGGAACAGTACAAGCTTTGCATGGTTAGAAGAAATGGAGTCGGTTTTAGATATCAACAGGTGTGCTGATAATTATTAGACCATGTTTGTTTCACATTCACTAAAGGGAGGAGCAGAAGCACAGTCATGGGGAAAGATAGAAATTCAAGCTAAAGGAAGAGATTTTATGAATACGTTAAGCTGGAAAAAATTTAGAAACCTAGTGATCAAAAAATATCATCTTTATAATGAAATAAAAAGGATAGAAACATAATTTTTATCACTAGAAATGAAGGGTGTTGCACATCAGGAGTATACAAATATGTATAATAAATTAACTAGATTAGTGCCACACCTAGTTACACCAGAAACTAAAATGATAATAAGATACATCTGGGGTTAAGTACCACAGATAAGATGGATGGTAAAGTCAGTCATGCCTAAGACTTTTCAGGATGTAGTAACATTATCAGAAAACTTGATTGATGAAATAATAAAGAATGGATCCTTGACTAATTCAAGTATTGGAGACAAACAGAAATGGAGCAATAGCAACATTGGAGGAAGATTTGAGGAAAATCAGCAAAAGAAGGTAAACAAAATTCCGTGAGAAATTTTATAGGAATTATCCAGGAAAGGAGAACATAAACGGAAGATCAATTGTGGTGCAATACCTGCAAGAGACACCATAATGGTAAGTGCAGAATGGTAATTTGCTATAACTGTAAGAAGAAATGACACCTAGTAAGGGAGTGTATGGGACCCACAAACCATAAACCAGTTTGCTACAATATGAAAATAAGAATCATCTTCGCAATAAGTGTCCAGAACAAAAAAGCAAAACCCTAATTAACCCAAACAACTCCCGTGGTAAAGCCTTTGTATTGCAGGGTGAGGACGCACGACAAGAACCAGAAGTAGTAACGGGTATGTTTCCTATTAATAACCAACACGCAACTGTGTTATTCGATACGGGAGCTACCCGTAGTTTTGTTTCACATACATTTAAGCCTTTACTTATCTTAGCCTCAGAAAAATTGAAGAGTAAATATATGATAGATTCGTTGACGAAAAACTAATTGAAGCTTGTGGAGTTATTCCTAACTATGCCTTAAGTTTAGATGATTATTGTTTTGATATAGATTTGATCTTATTTAATTAGGAGGTTTTGATATTGTTGTGGGTATGGAGTTGTTAAGTAAGAATCAGGTTAAAATTATCTATGGTAAAAAATGATTAAAATTCCTTTGACTAAAGAAATTAAAACTGTCTTGATATATATATATATATATATATATATATATATATATATATATATATATATATATATATATATATATGTGACAACTCATCCAAAACTCACACGATTTCGATTTCTGTGTGCCAATGCAGTAGACCAGTGATGGAAACCAGTGATGGAACACTCTCACCATGTAACGCAATTTTCGGGACGAAAATTCTTTCAACATGGGGATAATGTGACATCCGGTAAATTTCCGTTACCAAACCCCGTTAGTTCCGTTAAGTCTTGTAAACACGTGTCGTGAGCACACACTAGTTGTCGTTGAACGTTGGTGACCTAATAATAATGAATAATGTTAATTTGATGTTAATCTAAGTGATTATGTGAGTATTGGGTTATGTTTATGTGTTTACACATTTATAAACGGTTAATTAAAGAATTTATCGCGTAACGCGGAAACGTGTCTATTTATTCGTATGTCTTGTGTTTTTATAAAGATAAGATATATAACGATTTTCATAAGTTTATATCTTTATATTATGAAGTTAAAAACACTTTACAAAGAGTTTAAAGCTTAGTTTTTATAAAATACCAAAACACAAGGGTTTAAAGGGTAAATATGTAAATTAAAATTTAATAAAACAAACCCAAACCCTAATTCCCCACCCATCGGCCGCGATCTCCCATCCCACACCTCTCCCTTTGCGAAATCAGCCAAGAACAAGCAAGGAAACATCAATTTGATTCGATTACAAGTTATACAACGCTTAGGAATCATCAATTTCAAGCAATTACAAGTTTAAAGGTTAGTTTTTGCGAGTTTTTGTGAAGTGTTCATTATGGCCGAACCTAATTTGCGGAATTGACCCTCATTAGGTCGAATTGGTTGTTGTTTGATGATGTTTATATGTTAGTTAGGTTGAATACATGTTAGTTAACGTCGATCATGGGTGAATTACATGTTTTTAGTGGATTGATCATGAAATTGGTTTTGAGCAAACCCTAATTCGTAAATTGTATGATTATGGATGAATGATGGTTGTTTGATGAATGTTTGATGATAATTGGGTTGTATGAATGTTAGAATACGTTGATTATGCAAGAAAGTTGGGATTTCGATGCATTGTTCATAGGTTACTAAGAATAGTAACTTTATTTGCATGAAATGTTGAATTATGGATGCTATGATGTTATGGGTGTGTTCATGATGATAATTAGATGCTAGATTGGTATTATGAATGCTAGAAATCTTTAATTTGATGATGTTGATCATAGCTTGCCAAAAGTAGAAACTTTTGTTTATGAAGATTGTTGGATTGAGGTGTTTAGTGTTGTTGATCATGCTTAGATGTTAGTATGAGTTTGAATTGGTATATTATTGATGAATTCATGTATGCTTTGGATGTTTGATAGATTTTGGGATGTTCTTTCCCAAAAGGGAAACTTTATTTGTGTAAATGTTGAAGTATGATGTTGTGATCATGTTTGAGACGATAGGAACTTGCTAATATGTTCAAGGATGGATCCTAGTGTAATAGAACGTGTTAAATTAGTTGTATGGCATGTTTGGATGATCATGGGTGATAATTGGAATTGGTAATCATGTATGGTTTGGGTATTGTGTAGTAGTAGGACATCATGCTTGGGTCTGGTAATTGATTGTTGTGATGTTGTGAATGCAATGTATATGCTTAAAGAATTTGGTTGTGATCATTATACACGCGTGCGGATCTGAGGCCCCTACTTAGTGGGATTGGCAGGGTTTAGGATGTGAATTCGCGAGTGGCTTCACATGGCATGTGATGAATGGTTGAACCTTGTATGACATGTTAGTTGTTTTGTAGCTAATGGTTATGTTAATGTACTAGATTCGCATGACTTGTATAGTAGTTGATTGTATGATGATCTAGGTGATACACCGGGTTGATATAGCATATGTATGATACTGTTTGAATGCTTATCATGTATGTTGTATGTGTTCATTGGCTTTATTTGAATTATAACTCATAATGTCACCAACGGGTCAAACGGGTCAACTAGGTCAAACGTGTCTATTTGTCTGGAAGCTTGAGTCTTTGATTTTGGGTATGATTAGGGTTTCACATGTATTTTATTTACACGTACTTATGTACTCACATGATCTAGGTAACCTGTGAAGGTTGGCTATCCTCTCGTTTCTCAAAATAAACCCTAAGTACTTTTGCATACATCAGGTGAGTTCATGCCCCACTCTTTACTTAATCTCTTTTGGGGGAGATAGCATACTGGTATTTATACGAACGCTTTTATTATTTAAGTTGTGTAAAATATTAATATAGTGCTGTTTACCATGAGAAAAGTCCTCACACTTTTGAATTGTTAATATTTAATAGCGGGGAAACTTGGGTAGTACTACTGGGTCTGACGAGCCCCACCTGTGTGACTCGAGGTCATCCGGGTGCAATTTGTCCTATTGATCATTGTCACGACATGGTAAGTCGTGACAGGAGGCAACAACTATCACAGTCAGCTTCAATTGCAAAATCACTATGTATTAATATTTGTTGATAATAGACTAGTTATCTATTACCATACACTGCTTATATTTATCGCAACTGTTTACATGTTTATTGAACTCAACTCTTGAACTCACCAACCTATGTGTTGACATTTTAGTATGCTTTTCTCAGGTCCTTAACTTGCTTGTCATAGGAGCACTGCACGGTTCACTTCATTTAAGACATTATGCTTCAAGACAATGTGTCATTTTAACAATTATGGTTTACTTTTGGTTTGGCACTTGTTTTGCCATAAGTTATACTTTATAGACTTGGGTTGTTTTCAAAAACGCTTCCGCATTAATTAACGTTGGTATTTTGGTTGAATTTGTTATGTTATGGCATATAGAGTCGTTCTGAGTAACTATTGACTGTGATCCTGGTTTGTTCACACGCCTCGCGGTAAAACTCCGCAAGTGGATTTTGAGGGTGTGACAATATATATATATATATATATATATATAATATATATATATATATATATGTGTAAATCCGGTATTACACATGTGTAAAACAAATTTCATAAAAAAGAGATTTTTTTTATTTTTTATAATTGTTTTTATGAAACAGGGAAACTAGGAAAATATTTTTGTGTTTTTATTTGTTTATTTTATGCTATTTTTCGATTTATAATATTTTAAATATGTTTTTGTTAATTACAATTTTGCTATTAAAAACTAGTAGTTGAGATTGGTTTCTAAAGTTCTTATAAAAAATGAACTCAATTGATCCATCCCTTACACATACACGTGTGTGTGTTATTTTTCATCGAATATCATAATCTATGATATTCATAATTTAGTTTGATATATATAATATTTGATTTATATATATATATATATATATATATATGTTAATAAAAAAACTATGAAATGAAGTTCCAAGTTTGTTTAAATTAGTTGATCTGTAAATGACCGTTTAGAATAAAACATAACATTCATGATGTACCTAATTATGTAACTTTATGCATGCACATCTAGATGTCTTCAAATTCTAGTCAAATTTTAAATAGGAGAAAATCTTATGACCAAAAACAATATTTTAAATTTTTATGTTTTTTTTACTATTTTAGTTTTTAATGACTTATATTTTATTTTTATCTTATTTTATTTAACTTCTCAAGTAAGACTAGAACCTAATATCTTGTTATATCTTATATGCATTTGCTACTATATTATTTTAGTGGTTACATACTTACATTCAAATTTCAATTAAATGATTGTATTAATAATAACAACAACAATAATTACGATGACGGTGATGACAACAAAAATAAAAATTATATATAATATTAATTATCAAATTCAATATACATTAAAGGTTGTACTATGTGTTTTATTGGTTGTACTTATTTTTTGTTTTTTGTTTTTTAATCTTTAACATTTTTAATTTTACCCAATACTTTACATCTTTTATAAATTAACCTCAATATATTTTTTTGTTTTCAACTTTAGTCCCTAATAATTTTCATATTTTACAAAATCTTGTTTTACGTTTCGATCTAAATTTCGAGTTAACACGCCACAACATGCGTGTGTGGTTCAATGTTTCTACATTTATTGTACCCCATTTAACGGTTCTGTCGCAATGCGTTGGTCCTAGATTGACTTGCTTATTGTTTTATATGTTTTACATTTTGTCTGCTTGGTTTAACGTTTTTACGTTTACTTTTTATTCTGTTTTATTTATTCGTTTTTTATAAGAGTTATTTTAATGTCAGTTGTCATTGACGGTAATGCGCCAATAATGCTATTTGATATGTTTTACACCTTCCGTTACAATGCTAAGGGCCTTAATACTAGTATTAATGTTGCTACAGGTACTATCAAATTATCATTGTTAAGGATTATGATAATATTTTTAAATAATTTATGTTTATTATATTGTTTTGTACTTTCAGTTATATATTATATACTATATTAAATAGCAATTTTAAAGCTACAATACATTTTTTTAATTTTCACACTATGGCCACTACACTTTTAGTTTTTATAAACTAAACATAATAGTAGACTTCTTATTATTTTGTTAATTTTATCACAAAAGTTTAGTGGGTTTAATTTTCTTTTTTAAATTCTCATTTTTATCCCTCATGCTACATAGATTTTATGCTTAAGCCAGTTTTGTTTTCTAAAGTTTTTGAACTTTTAGTAAATGAAATGCACGATTCTCTTTAATTTTGTTTTGTCAACATTCTGATATAACTTTTATAACGGATTTGTATTCAAAATCAAGTGTTTTTTTGATATTTGTAGGTTATAGCAATTGTAGTTATTGTTGTGCTAGTGTGACAAACCGAACCGAACCGATTATGAGTGAAAAGCATCGTCGCAATCTTTTGTATTATCAAAACAAGTTTTGGTGTTCGTTTTTTATGGTTTTTAATAAGCCGAGACGATTACGACTAAACTCATGTTGCATAACATAAGGGGAACACTCATGTTATATACATATCGTGGGGAGAAACAACAAAATCTCCTGACTCGTAGTGTGAAAGAGAAAACTAATCTAAACTAATTAGTAAGATATCACCGTCATAATTATATTTTAAAGTGCCTTTACTATACGTAAACGTCAAATCACCCACTTAATTTTCTTTTCTTTCATTTCACATCGCTCGAAAAAAGAACAAAAAATTTAAGCATCCTTCACTCCATCTCATATATTTTTTTATTATTTTTTAATATGTAAAAGCCTTGTCTAAAGGCTTTTCATACTCATCACGGATTCCACACCCTACTCCCCCAAGAGAGCGATTTGCCAAGCCTCTAACGGGCCACATAGGCCTTAAAGCCATGGGTAGGGATGCCACGAGTCAAGCAGAGCCCGAGCACGTATAGGCTCGAGCTCGGCTTGTTTTGTCTTAAGAGGGCTCGAGCTCTGCTTGTCTTGAGTTTTATTTTTAAAGCTCGAGTATGACTCGCTAAATACTTTTGAAGCTTGAGATTAGCTCGGGCTCGGCTCGTTTATTATTAATTTTTCTATTTTAAAATTTTTTATTTATAATCTTAACTTGAAGTTATATATTTTATGTATAACATTAATTTTTTAATCATAAATTTATATATAATAAAAATTATACATATAAAATTTTTTTTAATAAATTAAATAAAAAATATATAAGTAAAAAAGCTCATTTAGACTTGCGAGTCTGCTCGAGAGTCGAGCTTGATATGTGAAGCTCAAGCTCGGGTGCGACAAGTAAATGAGCTTTTTTCTAGGCTTGAGCTCGATCTCATTTCGAGATTATTATATATACAATTTGATCTCGAGTAGTTCTCAAGCAGCCCGACCTGTTTACACACCTATCCGTAAGGTGTTTGTGTACCTAGTAGGCCTACGTGATTCCAACCATATAAATTAATATTATTTTTGAAATCACGAACCTAGATCAGCTATTTTTGCCCTGACAAAAATAAAATAATCACTTGAGACAAAAGTCTAAACATGACTGTTCGAAAAACTATTGATTCATAAATCACTATATAATTAATAAACAACCACATGTTCATTTCAGCAATTTCTGAACTAAATTCAAACTGTTTATTTGACTTTAAAACAATATAAAGGACACTGTTGAGAGTAAGAAGTAGGAGGAAAAATTACAAGAGAGAGAAAAGAACTAGAAATGATGTTAAATAAAATTAAATGTGATGTTCTTCTTCATATTGTCACGACAATATTCATAAAAATGGTGAATAGCAGCATAACAGTAAGAAACATAAAGGCTATGTATGTAATGGGAGATTCAACTGTTGATTGTGGAGAAAACACGCTCTTTTTCCCTTTTCTTCTTCATAACCTCTCTTTACACCCTTGTGAGGGTCCTCCTTCCTCCATTCTTCCACACCTTCTTGGTAATTTTATAACTTTCATTTTACTTTATTTATACATTAATTTGGGTTTTTTTTATTAAACTCTTTTATATCTATACGAGGATCAGGATAGAGACCGATACTTTTAGGCGATTTTAACCACTATAAGCGATCTTGACAGGTTTGCTTGGATGGCAAGCAATCTTCATAGTTTTCGCTTCGGTTGCATAATGTTCTATAAAAACCGGTTAAATTTGATGAATATCTCTATGGAATTCGCTTACCACCAAGCGAAACTAAGAAGTACAAGAAGTCACAATATACACACAAAAAAATAAAATAAAATACAAAACTCCTACAAGTACAAAAAGTCCCAAAAAAAACTCTTAGAAGTGCTGGTCCTGTTGATAAACATCCTACTTCCAAAAATTGGTGTTTTTCATGGATATTATCATATTTCTTGATCTTTAAAAATCAGATTGGTTTACTATAATTAATCAATAAATTATTAGAGTGGTGTACACAAATAATATATCTTAATACATTACCTTTTGATTTTATTTCGGGTTAACATATAAGATTTCATATTTTGGTTGTTGATGCAGCCAAAAAGATTGGATTGTCAAACCCCATACCATTCTATAGACAAAATGGTTCCTCAGATGTACTTGTACATGGTGTAAACCTTGGGTCAAGTGGAGCCACAATCTTGAGCAACCCAACTGACCCACTGCTGCAGTCTCTCACCAGCAACTCCGCCAAGCGTTCGAGATTTTCCAGCTTTTACAGCTAGAGCTTGGCCAAGAAACCGCTAATCGGTTTATCAAGTCATCCACCCTCTTCTACCTCTCGTTTGGCAAAGACGATTACATTAATCTCTTTCGTAGCAAATCCGCCAAGGGCCCAGGATCAGATGCTGAAAAGTTGTCCCGTATATTGGTGGATCAAATGACCAATGCCATTGAGTATCTTTATGATTCAAATGTGAGGAAGTTTGTCTTTATGGGGATACTTCCTTTAGGATGTGCACCAAGGTTTTCGCTGTCAACAAATGGTTCGATCAACGACGGAGCTAGGGTGGTTTGTGAGGCTGACATTAATAACTTTGTTTTAGAGTATAATTCGTTTCTAGAACAACGCATTGTACGCCTTAGTATGAAATTATCCGATGCTCAGTTGATCTTTTGTGACCTTTATCGCCCGATGATGGAGATCATTAATAACCCAAGCACCTACGGTATGACTTTACTATATATATATATATATATACACACATTCAAGGTCATGCTAAATTTACATTTTTTAACGTTACCACTTATACGCTACTTAACTTGTCAAATCAATAATATTCCCTTAGACAAGAAATATATATATATTTAATCTGATGTTTTTGTAAGAGACATTAAAAAAATAAAGGGTATGATTCCTACCTTTTGTCAAATCATGTTTAAAGGTTATTTTGAGTCTTTAAAGATTCTAACATGAATTTGTGCTAAATTATGCAGGAATTAAAAATGTGAAGAATGCATGTTGTGGTGAAACCATGGATACTGGGATGAGTGGGTGCATGTCCATGAATATGGCTTGTGAAGACCCTTCAACCTATGTATGGTGGGATCTATTTAACCCTACACATGTGGTCAGTGCACTGATTGCTGACTCAGCATGGTCAGGCGAATTGTTGCCAGACACGTGTCGCCCTAACACTATCAAAAGCTTATTGTCTTCGGTTTGATCCATCCAACTTAACCTAGAGACTTGATTATCCATATATGTTATGTAACCAACCAATTATTTTTCTACTATTCATTTAAGACCAATGAAATTAAGCTGAAACTATAAAGAACATGTTGTGCTAATTGTGTCCCTTTGTTTTGAGTTGTCGCACTCACCCTTCAATTTGTGATCATAAAATTTCATTTTATTCATATTAAATTTACTGAAAATAATTATCTTTGATATGATGTTTTTAGCGGGTAGTCAAAGATACTATGCTCAACTTTCAACCTACCACATCAATAAAATTCTTTCTTTTTTTCATTATACGATAAAATTTTGATTTAATGTTTTCAAAAGGTTCGATGCAAATATAGGTGTATGTTAAGCCAACCCATTCTAATTATTATGTGCAACATGATTGATTTGTAGACGTCTGTTTTGGTTTTGGCCTCGAACCGAAATTAAAAATCAATATTTTGGTATTTAAGTTTTCAAAACAATTCGTTTTAGTAATTTCGGTTTCAATCATGTTTTGATTTCAATTTCGTTTTCTTTCAGCTTCACTATTTGGGCTTAAAACTTTTGGGTCAAGAAATTGATGAAATTGGGCTTGAAAATTCCTGCTTACATCATTTATTAAACTTAAAAACTTCTCTATATATTTCTAAATTGCTTGATATTTAAATAGATAACAAACCATAAAATACAATAAAACAATTGCGATTTTATCCTTCAATTCAATAATAAATTCATAGATTATTTTACACGATTAGTTGTATCGTAATACTAACCAAAATACAGCGAAAGACTTATAATCATACAAGATTATAATTTTAGGAAAGATTAAAACCTTAATAGTATTATGTAAATCCATGTGTTAATCATGTTTAAATTAAAAACAAACGTCAATTACACTACTCCAGACAAGTTCAATCCAATTAGTGTCTTTACATGAAGATCTTATTCAAACTAAATTGTTAAGTCTCCTTGATCTAGGTAGTGTATTCTGGCATTTTCTGCACAACCTGCATCACGACTAAAACATGTCAACAATAACATTCTTGGTGAGTAATAACCAATTACTCTAAAACAGTTTGACAATCATAAAAGTGTGCAAGTAAATTTCAACAAATAAAAATCTAGACCGAAGTCGTCGTAATGAGCATTAGTTTTGACCACATATGTGTCACTCCAAGTTTTATTATGTAGACAATGGTAGGGTAGGTTAAAGGCATAATGGCCTACCAAATCCCACACCATCAATCCAACTCAACCTTATCCATAGACTCCGTTGTGGCATCATGCTAGCCCAGCCCTATCCATAGATCTCCGCTATGACCTCAAACTATTAGTATCTCTAGTCTTACCCACAGTCTCCACTGATGCCTCAGATTAAGTATTAGTTAAAGAGTGTGGCATTTCTACATAGATGAATCCAACTAAGTGCACATTTGCCCCGAGGTTTGAGCTAGGCATTACGTACCAATAATATTATCTTTACCTTAATGATTTGCCCGTGCTTAATGCTCACCATTGGTCTACACGTATCTAACACCATGGCTACCTAGGTCTCCAGATGGTTTTATTTCTCCGCCCACTATTAAAACGTTTTCATAAAATCATTTACAACCTCAGATGCAACTTCAAAACATTTAAGAAAAAAAAGAAGTTAAACTCACAGTAATGAGCTTTCTAAGCGCGTCCACCACAACATGAGGGTACTAGCATCCTTTCATTGCCATTCTTTTTTCCAGTGTGATCAGAATTCAGTCTACACAAACCTGTCTCGTTGGATTTTCATTACGACAAAGTTTTTTTCGCAAAACTTGTGTATGATCATTGTGTGAAGATTATCTGGGTTGGAGATAGTCTTATTGATTTCACTCCTCTATCATGTCACATGTTGCCTACTAGTTGCAACACGTTAAGCCGCTTGCTTGTAGAATACAGTCCTCTGCCGCACCACTCTTTTGAACGATTATGGTCCTTTGTCACGACTCCGCCACTTGTGCGCCTCTTGAAGGTCTATGGGATCACTAACATGGGAAACCATAGATTGTTGGCAAAATCAAACAGATTGTGGACTTTTATCATAATTTTAGGCTGTTGAATCATGGACTAAAACTATTTTTATCTTGTTTTTATTTTATGTGTATTTTTTATTGTTTTCTAGTTAGAGCTTCCGATTTTCTTACTATAGGGAGTATTGAATCATAGATTAGGGTACGTTTATTAGTATTTAGTTCACGAGTCAAAGGTTTCCTTCTAATATTCATATATTATAAAACGCATTGTTGAATAATAAATTGACTGATTATTTACAATATTAGATAAAATTAATTTAGCCTTAAACACCTAAAAGATTCTAATAAGTTTTACCTGTTTCTAAAACCTTAATCAAACTCTCATAACTTGTTTGTTCTATTTTGTTTTCACCAAGTTGTTAAGGCATAAGCCTTTTTAATAGTTCTTACAATATTATTTTCTGAAGTCATGTTTAATACTTAGTCGAGTATAAACTGTTTTTGACATTTATAAGTTAGTGTTAACAGTGATTTATCACTTAAGTTAGTGTTAACAGTGATTTATCAATTGAGTTGCCTTAGCCACAACTTTGAGATAGATGTTTCTTTTCTTCTATGGCTTTGTTATGTATTAAAAAGGCAGAAAAAGAGTGGAGTGTCTAACATATTGAGCCATAACATGCTCCAATTCTACATAACCAACCAATGTTCGAATCCTCTCCCTGGCGTTTCTTTCACACACCTTTTGTGTTATATAGTTTTTTCTTTCCTTTTTTTTAAATTTTCCTTGAAACTATTTTTTTACTCTTTAACTAATAATTCTTTTATATTAAAGTACTTTGATAATTTCTAAAATTTTTTCCCATTCATATTACGAATCTGTGGGTCTTTACTTCATCTTCTGAACTTTTTGTAGGTTTTTTAAAGTTTTATTTTATTTTAACTTTATGAATTTAATGATTAGTTTAAAACATATTTTGTTTACTTTCATATGTTTTGTCTCGTTTTAAAACTAATAATTCTTTTAGTAATGTTATTAATTCCCTCTAAATTCTAATATATCGCGTATATAAACTTTCAGTTGATTAGACCTAATTTATCATTTTCTGTGTGTATTTTTGTGATGAAGCTAAAACAAATTAGTATTAATAACAAATTAAAAATAAAAAATGATTTAGTTGTGAAGTTGAAAAACATTCATGCCTAACAATTATTGATTGATCTAAACAATATTTGACCTAGTGTATATATATATCCCTTGTAGGGCATCATATCTTGACTCTTGTTGAATAAATTGTCAAACTTAATTGTTGTGTGAATATGTTGGTTACGCCGATATATTCTTTTCTGTTATGCCTAAGTCGGTGCAAAGTTGAAAGAAGAAAGTGACATAAAACGAAGTGACTTAAAGCCCTTAATAAGATAAGGTAAACCCCCACAAGCAACTAGCTAGCACTTGTGTCGTTTCAGTATTATTATTTCTAGTTTTTCTTTAAACTCATGGAGGAAAAAGAGCACATACTTTTAGCTATATAGTAGGCTTTTTTTGAGTGAAAGCCAAGAATTACATGTGCCAATAATATGGTACCATGGTGAAATGGTCAATTATATGCGGTTTGCCAATAATGTCATTCCTTATAGTTGGTTAGGTTAATACCATTATATAGTTTTGTAGGTTACATTTATATGTGCATATATTAATTCAAGAATGAAGTTGTTCAAATTCTATTAACGGTCATTTTATCATTAAATATATTGTTTATATTTTAAGTATCTATGAAGTAGCTTAGTTGTAAATGATCATCGAAGGTGATCATATGATTTTTTATTAAAAAAGTATGCTAATAATTACAAGTTACTACATAATACTAACACTTAATCTAAATGCAAACATCATGCAACCCAAAACATTAGCCATGGCTTATTAGCCTTCATCTTTTGCGTTAGAAATGACATGAAAATGTTCAATTAAATGCCATGCTTTTATGGTCTATTCCACGCTTTTATAGGCGTGCATCTCCATCTATTAAAAGTAGGGGTTGTTGCCACTGATAGATTGGGTCATTCGTAACTAAAAGAAGAACCGATGCTACAACTTATGTTGAAGCCACTTAAAGGCATAACTAACAGATTTTGTTTTATCGGTTCATCCGAGTCATCTCATACTCCAAAAAAGTAGAGACGAGGTCCAGAGAGTGGAACGGATTTTACTTAACCAAGATGTTGGGATACCGCCCATCAAACTAAGAAGCCTCTTTTAGATGCGCTAATATGCAATAAAAAATCTATCCACGAATTATGATAGATCATGAATAGAGATTGTAGTAACTTTATGGTGAAGGGGTCATAACTTGTATACCTAAAACATATTGGAGTATATGATAAGTGCGCATTAGTGGGCATCCATGACTGCAAATGTCTCGCATAAGAAAGTGCAGCCAATCAATCATATTTCATTCCTCAATATTTGACCCGAACCTAAGTGATTCTTTACAAAGTTTCATCACTTATTCAAATGTTACTAATGATTGAAGACCATTTAACATCAAATTGATTATCATGCTATTAATTAGAATACAAATACGGATATGGAAGTGAAATCTGTTGAATTCTAAGTGTACAGAAAATAAACCTGCCAAGCATAATTGTCCATTGGAACTTTAGCACCATTAATCTGAGTTGAGATCGGACGTCAAGACGAACAACGTTGATAAACTCAAAAGTAAAGTGTGAAAACTAAAACAAAAAACACCCAATAGCGTATGTGATTGTCTAAGATGTTGTTATCCAATCATGACTAAATAAAAATAATTATTTTATTTGTTTTAATTAAAACTCATTATCATATTAAATCATATGATATGTAAACTTTGAAAATGAGTTGTGATTATTAAAAAATCAAGTTTTCTACTATCAAGATATAATTATCATATTAAATAAAAATGTATTTATTTATAAAATATTAACAAATTTGTAAAATTTGACTTAATTGATTTTTCATATATATTGTTTATTATAAAAATGAAAAGTTAAGATTAAGTTTGAAAAGTTTGATATAAATGATTTTTATTTAAAGGAATATATCTATTGTACTGATAACACGTGGACAAATCTAGATGAACACCCTAGAAAAATGTGTTAACACGTGGACAAATCTAGATGGACACCCTAGGAAAAGATCATGTGTCACCCAAATTAGTTTTTTATTAATATGTATAAATTAAGATTATATATGTTCACATGATAAAGATAATTAACAGTTTATTGTTGTAAACGAAAACATAGTTTAAAAACAAATCAATCCTCTATAAGAACTATTATATACTATAAAATTAAATTGAATAAATGTTGACGAGTTGTGTTCTACTTTGGTTAATTGGCGAGTTAGTCAGCTCGTAGAACCCACAAAATTCGTATGATCTCCTCATAGATAGTTATAATTTGCACCACTTTCTTGGTGCTTTCAGGGACCCCATAATGGTTTGCGAATCTCTCTTTCACATATTTTCATCTCCATCACTCTTCTATTTTCTTATAGTTACATAACTCAAATATTTGATATTGATATATTACATTATGACCCTATACCAAAGATAGTGACAATTACACATGATAGATATAACATCCTCAACTAATAAGGTTCGTGAATACTTGGCCTATATATGACCTTTCCGTAACTATAATTTTTAACACCTCATAATAAAATAATCGCTAGGTCAGTTCACAGACTAGATCACGTAAATCTTTATGTTTTTGTTATTTTTGATTATGAGAGAATTGTGAGTTTGAGTTTTGTGCCTTCTTGCTCTTTGTTCATGATTTGCACCATTAACATCAATTGCTCTTCATATGAAGGACGTTCTGCATGTGGGTAGAAAAATCACTAGGTTGGTATTATGTATTAACTTGGTGGTTCAGTAGCTATCAAGTACTCGATAGTAAACGAGTCGCTAGGTGGTAATCGAATTTTGAATTCTCAAAATATTCAAAATTTCATTTTTGAGTTGGATTTTAATTCGATTCAAATTCGAGTTAGATTCAACATATTAGTATTCAAATTTGAAACCAAATTCAAATTCGATTCGATTTAATTTAAATGTCAAATTTGAATCGATTCAAAATTATTTATTTTTTACTTTTTATATTTAAAACTACTGTACTTTAGTTTAAACCACAAAATTTGTATATTTCTAGTGATACAAAGTTTAAATCAAGATGATAATAGTTCAATATTCAATGCAATAAATAAAAAACATCCAAATAACAAATCAAATATCTCGAGTTTATGCTAATAGCCTACAAGTACATAACAAAAAGGTGTGTGGAGAAAATTATAAATTAAACAAATAGAATAACTAAAAAAAATAGGACGAGAGAACTATAAATAATAATTTGAAATTATTTGATATATCAAAAACTAGGATTAGAGAACTAGAAATAATAATTTGAAATTATTTGAAATATCAATAGGTACGTATATGTAAGTATAACAAATCAATAATATAAAATGTAAAATAAATAAGCATATTATATCTCTAAACATGTAAACTTATTAGCTTTAGTAAAAGTAAAAGTGAAGTAATATTAAACTGCTTGATTAAGTTAAATATTAAATAGAATTAAAATTTATTTAAGTATAAAATAATGTTCTAAGATGTTATGTGATTAAAATTATGTATGTGTAAAATTTATAAGTAATAAAATAATGATAACAACATTTTAACTTTTAATGTGTTTTTCAAAAAAAAAATATTTTTAGTTTCAAACCAAACTGTTTCAAAAAATGTCATTATTATAACTCTAAAATTTAAATATTTTTTGTTTATGTAAATTTTATTTAAAAAAGAATAAATTTTAAAATATTTTTTATTTGAAAAAATGTTGTTTTAGGAAAAAAATTATTTTATAATAATCTGTTTCTTTAAAAATAACATAAATAAAAACCCCCTTTTTAATTTATTAAAAAACTAATTTTAATCTAAACAAATTAAATAATATTATTAGTAAGTAATGTAATAGTTTAAGAGAAAATAAAAACGAAAATATTTTGATAAGTAAATATATGATGCTGCCATGTATCCTTGTTTGTTACCCTGATCCTAAAATCAAAGTAACTCCAAAGTTTAGTAGCAACCGACTAACAATAGTTCGGCACTACCATGATACGTAGATCCTCGGCCAACACTAGTACTATAGACCTCAAGATGGAGATGGCTTCATGGTGACTTAGAGAATTTACATCCAGGATTGCATCTTGGTATAATTATTTAACAAGTGACCAATAGTAGAAGTAGAGGTAATAGACATCTACAAGTCGAGTCGAGTACCAAAGTCAAAGATGGGGCTATAGATGTGGCGAAAATGTAAGCAAAATCTAAGGATGGTGTTGTGGTTAAGCTTGTTAAAAAGTTGAAGCCATATTGTAAACTCGTAGAATCTATATTGTGTTTAGATGCATGAGGTTGACATGTAGGATGATTACATATCATCTTCAATATTACATGTCACTTGCCTAAAATTCAGGTCGTATGTGTGATGAGATGCGGATGGCAGAATCCATATATATATGATAATGCGCACACTGGGTCTCACAAAAATATATGATCGTGAGTTTTTTAATCTTTTTAAAATATTATTAACAATTTCATTTTTGTGAAGCTTATTATATTTACATTTTCTAGGCTAGTATACCAATTAAATAAAAAACATTAAATAATTAGGTTGTGATCGTCGGTAATACTCATTTACCTTGAAATCTCTCCTTTTTGGCTAAATAATTTAGATATAAAGAGCAAGTATGACAAGAAGTAAAGAAGAAGAGTTTGAAAAGAAGAGAGAGTGAATTGAGGCCATGAATTGCTTTGAAAGATAGAGCCATGTATTTGGTAGGTTCATGCAAGAATGTGTGGATAGCTTGTAACTCACGCAGGATTTACATCTGTTTTATGGGGAACCTTGACTAATTTTAGTAAGAAACAATTAAAAGATATGTACATATTTGAGGGTTGGGGTAGTTCCAACTACAATATCATTAGAGTTAAGAGTGATAATTGTCTCTTGAGATCAAGTGTTTGAGTCTTTTTTTATGAATCTAGTCGCACCTAGGAAATTTTTTCATGAGGTACATAAATTTTCTAAAGGTTACTCGGCTAACGCTAAGTAATAAACTTTTTGGTTCATTTCGGTTTAGATCGGGTCGGGCTATGTTAAATAGGACAACCAAAACTAAATTTATAAAAACCAATAAAAGTACGTCAAATGTAATTACAAAAGTATAAAAAAACAAATCTAAATTTGTCACGGCCGGCAATGATCAATGGAAGGATAAGGTTGTAGGTGGCACTACGACAGGCTGGTGAAGCAATGGAGCAAACTCTTGGATTTTTTACGAGCATTCATAGTAGGTGCCCCATATTAATATAAGTTTATATCTTATATTTATGAGTGGTTATAAATGAATGTTAAAAAAATTATGATTATTTGGGAAACATGGTACAAGACTTATAAATTTTTAAATATTTTTAAAAATGGTTGTGAGAGTATGTAAAATAAAATGTAATAAAAATATAAAAAATATTATTTAATTAAAAAATAAAATAAAAATATTATTTTTAATATAAATATAAGGATAAAAATGGATAAAATGAATGTTGTAACTTTGAGATTTAAAATATTTGTATTATTCCCTTCTTGTGGCAGTCCATATCTATCTTTTATTTTTTTAATGAATTAATTAAAAATATTAAATTTAACAAGGGCCAATATATTAAAAGATTGGGCTTCATGGGTTTCACAAACTGGGTTTTAAATATTCGGCCTAAATTTAAAAGATTGGGTTTTCGGGGGGAGGGAGGACTGAAAAATTATATGCAGGTGTAGTCATCTACAAATCGGGTTTTGGGCCGGACCCGGAACCGGGTTCGGTCCAGTCAGGTTTTTTTGTACCCGGGTATTAGTGAATCCGGGTACGAACCCGGGTCGGGTTCACTTGCGGGAAAACCCTACCCGCCATACCCGGGTAGCGTCGGGTCGGGTCCGGGTCGGATCCGGAACCGGGTCCAATACCGGGTTTAGTTTATTTTTTCTACAACACTGACTTAGAAATAGATTAGATGAGTTTGTGAGTTGTAGTTTTAAAAAAAAAGAAAAGAAATGTATATATTTGAGAATAATTACGCTTTTGATCCTAAGGTTTGCTTTGTTTAACATTTTCAGTTTAAAAGAGTTTTTAAAATATCATACCCGTTGCATTTATGTAACAATTTTAATCCCTAGTGCAAACGGCATCTCAAAAATCTGTTATATACCCTTGCATGCTCCTCATGTGAGGGGCATTTGAGTCATTTTGATCTTGGTGATGGCGAATTTTTAAGTTATATGTGAATAGAAATCTATGATACATGACAACTTTATATAGATATATATAATATAATGAGAGAGAATCATCCTCCAAGTGAAGATGTAGGTCCTTCAATGGTAATCATACACATCACCTCATAGAATCTACACACAGACTTTGCATGTATATACTGGCTCCTTAGAAAGAATCAAAACTCTAAGTTGGTACAATTTTGTCATAAAGTTCATGAGTCTGTTTCAGTCCCACAAACCTAACTAGTGTATAAGAGATACTGCATAGAACGTTTCGTTTTCTGGTTGGTGAATACTAGAACAACACCAAGGGAACAAATCAGACAAAGCAACGTGTACATATATATAAATTTTACACTTTTTTTTGCTGTTCATGGTTTTATATTATGGTATGAACCATCATTGAACCTTTGCACAACAAAGCTTGGTGAGTTGTATGGAGATAATAACAGTAATGTTGACAGCAACAACAGTACTGCAACAACTTTTCTAAGTTGTGTGGTGTGTGTCATAGTCGTCTTGAACACTGTAATTATTGGAAGAGTGAATAGAAAGCTAATTGTGTCTCGTGCCCGCCATAGATACACTATATAGTGACATTTTTACATTAGACGTGTAACACATTGTGTTCATGAGTGAATAGTGTATCGGTTGAACTTAAAATGAGCACCAATTAGTATACTATCATAGGCTATGGTGTATTCACTAGTGAGGCGCACAACACACTATAACTTGTTTTTTCTTTTATTTTCTAATCATCGTATCTATGAAAATGACAATGTGTAAAAAAATCATCAAGCATAGAAACACTATGTCAAAGCCGCTCTCACTTTTTAAAATAATACTTAAACCTATAGTGGTTCTTGTTTACATTAGTCGTTAACACGCACACATATAGTAGTGGGTTTAAATAATAACCACCAAATATTAGAAACCATTTTATAAAAAACCAAATACACTACAAGTTTTTAATGGTATTTAAAATACTGTATATATACTTAATTATAAAATTTTGCCTTGGAATTTTATATAATGTCTAAAAAAAATGGGGATATGTTCTATTCAAAGTAATAATAAATTAAGAACCACAATAACAATATAATTTAATTGCACATCATGTATGAAAAAAAAATATAAGTAATTAGAGAGAGAAACTTCTGTAGAATAGATGGATGAGAAATTATTTTTTTAATACGTTATAAAATTAAATGTTTTTTATTAATAATATGAGTATAATTTCAGTATATTTCATTTTAAGTATTCCCTCCCCGATATAGAAATACCTCACAATATATTGAGATAATTTATAATATTTTTTTTTTGTATAATGTCATTATAATACAAGTATACAACCCTGAAGTCTTTAACAATTCACTTGTGACTTGACATACATGTACATGTAATATCAAACTTCAATCTCCACGTTTCTATTTAGCTGAATTGAAGTCATGGGGTTCTTTAAGTCGCGATCTATACAACAAGTTAAGATGCAAGTTTAATGCTAGATCTAGCTATAAATGGTTTCTAAACATGATTTATGCTTAGATTTATGAAAAATTATGATAGAATCATACATTTTTTTCTTCCTTGAGCTCTTTCTTTCTTTCTCTCTCTCTCTAGTCATTAATTTTTTTTCACTCTAGCCAATTTGGCAAGCTTGAATCACAAGTAAAGAAGGAGAGGTGGGTTTCCTTCTCTTAAAATATTAATTTACACTTTATTATACCATCTTTCTCCCTTTAACACACTTTTAACCTCCGAACTTTTAAACTAACTTTATTTGCCGGTATATATGGGTCATTTTACACTCCTTTATGTATCATTAATTGTGATGTATAGGACCACATTCCACCATTCTCATTTTGGTAATTGCCCTTTCATCATCTTACCGTTGTAAAAATGTTGGTTCTTTTGTATTATAAATCTTTTATTGATAAAGTCTTTTCCTTCATCATTAAACACTTATTGTGTGATAGTGCTCCAGAGCTCACACGAGTCATATCAGGTCTGTTTCTTCCTAACTCAAGTATTAAACAATAAAAACTACCTGATCAAAACATATAAAACCTAAAATGCTTACCTTTTTTTATTAATGGTTCATTAAAAATAATATTTTTAAATAAAAAAGTATATGCTAAGCACATAAAAAGCCATTAAAAACCATTAAACCTAAAACACATGTGTAGGTTACATGTAGGTAATATAATATACAAATAATTTTCAAATATGTAAGTTTCATGTATAACTGCAAATTCTTTACAAATATTCTTTTAGATTTCAAGATATATAGATGAATAATATTGCTTTTTCATCATTTTCTTATATTGAAAAAAATTAAAAATAGCTAAAACCCAAAGAATTGTTATGTTCTCCGTTCTTCAAATTATATATATATATATATATATATATATATATATATATATATATATATATATATATATATATATATATATATATATATATATATATATATATATATATATATATATATATATATATATATATATATATATCATGAGGAAACAACATGATGATAATATGAGTTACATGTATGTAATATTTAAAAAACTTGTATGAGATACATATACATAATATATAGTTTTATAGATGTGACACAAAATTTATATACGTATCTCATGCATGGTTTTATTAGTGTTCTTATAAATTATGATTTTCTCATGAACCCTTCTATAGATACATGCATACGTATGTATGCATGTATGTATGGGTGTAAGTATATGTATGTATGTATGTATAACACACACATGAAACATATCGTGAGTGGTGGGGATGAGTCTAGTAGGTTCCATGTCTAGTCAAAGTGCAAGTTGTGGGAGGGTGCAAGAATATTTGATAGTCTCTTACAAAAGATCTTTGGCACAAATAGTATGCTATATACACTCCTCTTTGGACCACCCTATCGTTTACAAAAGAAACACTGTTTTACATAGGAGAGCATCTTCTTAATTAGACCATTTTATTTCTACTTACAAATATATAAAAACCCACGGTTATCCTTTATTTTATTTGAAAATTAGATAAGCTATACATTAACTATTTTTATTTTCATATTTACCAATTAAATTATGGTATCAATTATGTCCTTATCTTTTCTTAGTAAGGTGGAGTTGTGGTATATAAATGTCACGTGTGTCGTATTTTCGCTCATTCAAGTTAAGTTAAAGTATTCAGTGTCTGGTATATGTATATGTTTGTGAATGTGTTCCAACATGTTGATTTCATTTTAGCTTATAAAGTTCTCTGTTACATATATATCACCATTTAGGATTTCTTTCCACATAATTTCTTTATAATTATTGATTAAGGATGTATCATTTGATGATAACGTATCTATTTTCTATCTCATTTTCTTTTAATCCTTTTTGATGTTTGTAAAATTTCCTATTTACTAATACGGAAAATATTGAGTATTTTACTTAGAAAGAGTGTATACGTGAGAGAGAATGCGAGTCAGAATCCATCTAATGATAAATAGAGGGTTATAGACTTGTAGTAGTTGTATAATGGCATTAGAAATCAATATATATATTTTCACAAACTGCTATTTGAAGTATTGATGGATTAATTGCTCAGCAGATTATTTTCATTATTTGATTATGAAAACTTGTTCTATTTTCTGAGCGGCTATTAGAAATCACTATACGCATGATTTTAACCTCCCTTCTCGATCTATGTATAACAAATATGATATCAGGAAACTAGTTAGTGTTACCAATACATCAATGAAGGATCTCAAAAGAACCAAATAATTTCTTTACTGATCAAAATTTACAAAATCACAAAACCACAAAGATTTCATATTGCGGATGTGACAATATTCTCATAGATATACAACAAAGATTTCAAGTTATAGATGTGACATAAAGGTCCTATTTAAAAAAAAGTCAATGGAATAAAAAGTCAGCGGAAGTTAACAAGACTTATCAAGAAGCAACAAATCATTTGAATCATTTATTCCAAGTGCTAAAAAATAAGTAGGCCAAAATGTACATCTTGTGATCAACATAAAGATTAAACCCCTTAACAAGTCAACTAATATGACGTCATGTTCGACGTCATCATGGAGCTTATATAAACGTGTGTTACATTTTTCCACAAGTACTATACACAACACACTCCTATATCATTTCACATTGCAACTTAACTCTCAATACACCATGTACGGACACACCCACAACAATGACCCCTATAGCTTCTCCCCCGACTCTTTTGTTATACCGGGGTCGGTCACACCACTGCTGCCACCGCATGCCGCCATCGGTTACTTAACGCCGCCACCGGCTCTGGCCATTCCGGCGTATGAGTTGGATTCGGTGTGTGCCACAAGTAGTGGAGGGTATGACTCACCGAGTTATGCTGCTAGCATGGTGAGTCAAAGGAGTGGAAGCAGTAACTCAATTGCTACTCAGTTTCATAGTAATAATACTATAATAATATGGGTTCTTTAATCAACCCATTTCGTCCCCTACTGAGTTTTTGGACTTTGATGGGAGTAGTTCCAGTGCCATGAGGAGGGTTTTCAGTGCAGAAGATTTGCAGGTTTCTTTTTTTATATGTAATAATATTTATTGATCAATTCAGGTTTTATGCTCGAAAACAAACAACAAACATATATAGTAAAATCTCATATATAGCAAAGCTATAAGTTAGGTCAAAGGGTAGGATGAAAGCAAAATTTTCCTCTATCATATCTCCGAGGATAAAGAGTCTGGTCCAAAAGTAATCAGGTTTTATACTCAAACAAGTCGTTAAATATAAGTCTTTGTACAAGAAAAATATTGATCGAGTCCAATACGTGTTATGGTAATTACCTAATCTTTAGCAATGTCATGACTAATTATAGAAAAAGGTATTTTCCTAAGAATAATTTCGACAAAAAAGACAAGGTTTAGGAACTCCAGAAAAGTTTGACAAAATTCCTACGAATTTTTCGCTAAACTACTTGAGAAACGACCCACTTTTCTAGTAGTGTTATTTTTTTCATTTTTTAGGATTATTTTTTTATTTATAAATTATTATGGTTTAATATTTTAATATGGTTAACGGTACGTATATAAATTTGTTGTTTTATTTATATATATCTAAAATATTGTCATTGCCAACCATCTGTTTCACTTTTGTATGAGACATACCCCATGTGTTATAAGGAATTATAACCCCGCAACATATGATTAGTCTCAATCACGAGACTTGACAAAGAGAAAACACCAAGAAAAAGTGACCAACTATATGTATATTGTATATTGAATTTTTAAATATGTTTTGTTGAATATGAGTAGTAATGTTAAAATAATATACGTATTTATATTTTATAAGTTTTTAACTTTATTAATTTTTTAATAGGTAACACCTAAAATATTTAAGATTAAATAATCAAACCATTCAATTTATATAGGACTAGAACAAAACAGTTTAGTGGAGGATATACTAACCGGGATTTAACGTGGGGATTTATGGTTTTAACTTAATCGTACTTTTTGTTACAGGGAACAAATATGATGCAAAGTCACTCTCATCGATCAGAAAGTCCGATATCAAGTGAAAGCAACAGTATCATCGAAAGCATGAACAAGGCTTGTCGATACTCACCTGATGAGAAAAAAGAAAGAATTGAACGATACCGAAGCAAAAAAAATCAACGTAATTTCACCAAGAAAATCAAGGTTAACTACACTTACATTACATATGTGTCATATCAGTTTCTTAACCCTTAAAAACAAATAAAATGTAACAAAATTGTTTATCTTCACAGTATGTATGCAGGAAAACATTGGCAGATAGTCGACCTCGTATACGAGGTCGATTTGCACGAAACGATGAAATCCAGAAGGCTATGGAACAACAATGTACGAGTCAAGAAGATGGACAAGAGGGGTTTGATGACGATGATGATGGCATTTGGACCGACAAATATTTTATTGATTCATTCCCACCACATCTCATTCCTTAAATCGTAGAACCTCAGTTTCACAATTTTATTTTCATGAAATTAAATTCCAAATAATAGACAAATTGATGTATGGAACCGGCCTAGTACGTGCGTGTTGTCTAAGTAACTTGAGCTCCCAAACTCATTTATTTTCTGAGGTTCTTTTGGGACATCTAGTCAATGTAGTTAGTATGATTAAGGTTTTAATGTTGATTTTATTTTTATTTTTGTCAAGTGTTTGCTTGGTAATAAATTACATGCTAGTATGTTATTTGCATTCCATTGAAGGTGCAATCCATTTTTATGGTTACTTCGCAATTTAAGTGTTATCAACATATATATGTTAATGTAAATGAATTTGTAAATTAAGACCGAAGTTCATGTTGTATTGTAATGCAAGTCACGAGATAAAGAGTATATACATGTAAATCTTACTAGAGTCGAATAATATGAAGTATGGCTAAGTACAAAGATTAAAACTTTGACTAAGTAAAAACTTTTACCGAGTTAGAAGAGCAATCTGGTCAACAACTTTGTGGTTTAGTAAGGGTATGTTGCAATTTCCTAGTGATATTATATGATGGCACTGACTTCTAAAAATAACCCATGTCTAAACTATAATAAATAAGAATGATGAAAGTTAACTAGTTTTTCTTAGCAAAAGAAGGAAGGGTGGAATGTTTTTGCTTAAAAAGGTACAAGTAACCCTAATTTTCATAAACAGTAATTATATGTCATGGAATATTGCGTTAGTTCAAGTATATATTACGAATACAGTGTAAAAAATCTCAGAAGTCAATTGGACTTTACAATTTTACTTGCATTATATTTATTTTGTTGCTTCCTACATTTTAGATCCTCTTGAATCATAATACATGAGAAAGGATGGTTCTTGCAGGAGGTTTCTTGTTAGTTATTTTAGAAACTAATAAGTGGTTGATTCAATACATGTAATGAATCAGTACAATGAGATACTATGTATGATGTCTCCCAAGCAAATTAGTATAATTGATGAATCCTCCTAGTTTAACGAACCTTAAGCATTTGCTTAAGCATAAGACAAAAAATTTCTCTTTCTTCAATTTAAAAAGCCATCAATGCATAGAAGAATCCTTAAAATATAGAAAACTGGTAAATCTAAGGATATATATTTTTCGATTTGACATTAAGAGTACTTGAAAGTTGCTTTAACACTATTATAGTATTTGAAAGTTTGTCCTTGCAACTTGCAAGGGTGTATTCTTTATCCAATAATATGTGCTTAGGAGGTCATGTGGATTCAAATTGCGTAAAGTGTTTCGCGAGCTACTAGGAGACATGTCACTTATTACTGTATTTTTATTGGTAATTCGTTGGTGTGTTGTAGAGTAAAAAACAATTTATTGTTTCTCGTTCGTCTAAGGCAGAAATATAAGGCAATAGGTAGTGTCTTGTGAAGTAATTTGGTAGATTAAGGTTCTAAGTGAACTTAAGCAGCACCAATAGTTATTGTAAAATTGTTTAGCGATAATAGTGTAGCAAATATAATTTTCTGAAATACGACAGTACAAGGCACAATGAGAATAATGTATCTATACTATTATATAAAACATAACCTTGGAGCACAAATATAATTTCATAAAAAATTAAGACACATAATACAATTTCTTATGTATTATATACAAGTGTTATATGCAATCATTTCTATTTTACCATCATTTAATAAACTACTTCTAATCAATACATTAATTAATTAATTCATATTATTAATGCACTATTTAGTAATTTAAGATTATTTAAATCATTACATTATATATTTTATTATTTATAATTATTTAAATTAAAATTTAAACTTATTAATAAGGGTTATCATATTTAAATACTTAACTATTTAATTATCAATATTTTTGTACTAGTGATAATAATAATAATCTAAATTTATTTTAATTATACTATTATATAAAATATTTGAAGATGATATACTTTTAATACAATAGTTCCTAATATTATCATATATAATAAATTTCTCATAATTAATACATTATAATATATATTTAATTTAGTACTATCTTATTTATAATACTTTAAATTAATATTAAAATATATACATTTATTATTAATATTATTATAACTTAATATTATTTTATTTAAGTGTTATTTTATTTAAACATTTAAGTGTATAACTCCTAAATAATAATAATAATAATAATAATAATTATAATAATTATAATAATACCCAAATATTGTTTGTTTAATGTAAATCGGAAAAAAGTCTCGATAACCTCCGCCATATCACTATATATAACAAATAAAAAGATTATGAGTAATGAATGTAAAGTTTTTCTCAATGTCACCACAATAATTTTTTTTCTCCAAACTAATAAGAAACCTACTTTGGGTTTTTATAATTTTATATTTAAAACTTTAAAGATTTTTTGAAATTAATTATAACACTTTCTCTTTTTTTCAAATTGGTACCTACTCATTTTATTTTTTAAAAGTTTTATATTTAAACTTGCAAGTTATGTCAATTTACATTTAACCACTAGAACTTTTTTTAAAATTTTATACTTAAACCTTCGAGTTAGGTCAAATTTACATTTAATCACTAGAACTTTTTTATAATTTTATATTTAAGCCTTCGAGTTATATCAAATTTACAAAATCACTTGAACTTATTTTAAGTTTTATATATGAATATTCGAGTTTTGTCAAAATTTCTTTTACCATTTATAATAAAGCTCGTTAATTATAATAAAGTCACAATTTATGTATTAATTATTTTTCTTCTTTGTTTTAAGTTATTTATTTTTTATATAATTTTTTTTCTATACAATTTCTATTAGTATTTCACGCGTAATTTTTTATTTTGGTGGTTAGTACTAACGTATATATTATCAGATTAAAATTTTAAACATTTATAACCCCAAAAACTATCATTGTGACATTCTCGTATACATTAAAACCATATTGCGGTGAAGCACGAATCTAATCCGCTATATTTTATGTTAGAGAATCATTATATATACTAGTTACCAACTTGGTTATGCATTATGGGTTGTACATCATGCTTTAAGGGTTGTATTCAACTTTTGTCTTATTCTTTTTAATCTTTAACTTTTTCATTTTAACCCAACATCTTTACATTTTTTATGATTTAACCTAAATATTTTGTTATTTTTAACTTTGGTCTCTATACTTTCTATATTTTAGAATTTTCGTTTTACGTTTCGGTCTACATTTTGTGAATTAACATGATGCGGTGTGCGTATGTAGTTCAATGTTTTTACGCTTATGTTTCTTCCTGTTTAACGGTACCATCGCAACACGCTTGGTCCAATATCAACTTATTTATTATTTTATATGTTTTACGTTTCGCCTAACGTCGGTGTGTCCTTGGTTCTACGTTTCGGTTGGTGGTCGCTAACGGTGGTGTATTTTTATGCTACTTAGCATAGTTTTATGCCCCCGCAAACCCAAGGGGCCTTAATACTAGTTATATGTAAATTTAAAAATTTTAATGATTGATTCGACTAGTAAAATACTTGCATATGTATTTACTAATTTTGAATTATAGATAACATGATTTTCGTGTATGAAGTTGAATATGATATTACTAGATTTAGTATCACTTGTCTTACATGAATTACATCAAATAAAATAATTAATTGAATAAAATTTAATAATAAAAAACGATATTTAAAGATAAGATATGATTGAAATTGCAAATGAGTAAGTAATAAAACAATGATATCAACTTTTAAAACTTTTTTTGCTTAAAAACAAAATATTTTATTTCAAAACAAACCATTTAAAAAGAATTTCATTATTATAACCCCCAATTCTAATTATTATTTAAAAATAATTTTATTTTTTAAAAACATCAATTTTAAAATTACTTTGTATTCTAAAAAAATAATATGTTTTATAAAAATTTCTTATTTTATAAAAATGTGTTCCTTAATGCATAACATTTATAAATGGTAAAACATAATTTTATCATAATTGTTTTTTCCCGAATGGTTAATTGAGTCACTGTTGGGTCACTAAACCATTCAATCATCTCTATCACTCGAGTACGGAATCTTGGGACATTAGGTTGGCACATCCCCAAAGGAAACTCGTACATCGGACTATATACATTAGTTCTGAACTTGAGATCACCTTAGGAGGAACTCATCATAGGTGAGAAAAAACCTTTTGCCTAACATGACCCTCTTTTTTTTATCATAAATAAGATTGGAACCCAAAATCTTCTTATATTGTAATAAAGTATTGGAGTATCACCTCAACGAGGCTAAGAACTACTTATAATTAGAATTGTTAAAGTTTAAATAGTTATGTTTGGTTGACTTTGTATCACATTGTGTGGGGAGGACTAAAGGGGTGCAAGCTAAGAAATTGAGGGACTAAAGATGTAGTTAGGGACTGTTTGGTAAATCTGATTTAAGTGCTGAACCAATAAGAGGTCTGAACCATTAAGTGTTGAACCATTAAGAAGTAGTATATCATTGTGTGACATTCGTCACCATCAGGTCCGTCAATTGACTCGAATCTGTTAATTCTCTTTTCGCGCATTTATTATTTTTACGTAATTAATATAGTTTCGAACCGAGTCTCGTCACATCTCCCTTTCGTGCCAACATTAATATTTAATAACGCTAATAATAAAATTTATTCTATTATTATTATTACCATAAATATTGTTAATATTATTAATAATAATAATATATTATTATTATAATTAAGTCCGAGGTTTAAATTGTAATTTGACTAAACTTGAGGGATTAATTAATTTAAAGTAAGGATCCTAAGTGTAAAATGAATATTATATATATATATAATTATATATATATATATATATATATATATATATTATATATATATATATATATATATATATATTATATATATATATTATTTCTCGGTCAACCCTAATCGTTCAACCCCCCCTTGCCGTCATCGTAAATTTTGCCGAGACACTCCCCTTCACCGTGCACCATCTTTTCAAGCCGTTTTTCTGCCGTTAGCCATCGCCGATTGCTGCCGCCTTGCCGTTTAATCGTTTCGCAGGTAACCGATCATTATGAACTTCGTTTCGTCGCTTTTCGTTTCGTGTCGTATCATGGTTGGGTCCGTGTATTGATTCGGTAGTTCGGTTTGATTCGTGTGATCCCGTATGTATACATATATATGTATGTGCGTATGTGTATGAACCATGTGTGTGTACCAGTTGAATATGTATTTGCGTGTATGTGTATGTACCGTGTGTATATGCGGTGTGTGTATACATATGGATAGTTATGTTTGCGATTATATATGTATGTATGCGATGAATGTATATATGTGGCGGTATATGTATGTATGCGATGAATGTATATATGTTACGGTGTGTGTGTTACCTGTGTGCGTTGTGTGTGTGTGTGTTGTGTGTGTTGTGTGTGTGCGTGCGGTGTATGTGTGTGTGTGCAGTGTGTGTATCGGGTGTGTGTGTGTGTGTGCGCTAATCGGGTGTGTGAGTGTGTGTATCGGGTGTGTGTGTGTGTTGTGTGTGTGCGTCGTGTGTGTATATCATGAGTGTATGCAGTGTGTGTATCGGGTGTGTGTGTGTGCAGCGTGTGTGAAATGTGTGTGTGTTATGTGTGTGTACAGTGTGTGTATCGTGTGTATGTGTGTGCGTGTTATGGTGTGTGTGGTGGGTGAATCGGTGTGTATGTATGTATATATATATGATGGAGTGTGTGATACGCATGATGCGTGTGTATACGTATGTGAGTATGTCGATCGTGTGTGCGTGTGTTTGTTGATCGTGTGTTTGTGTGTGTGTCGTTCAAGCGAAAACAAACGCAACAGCCTTGGGCTGCTATGTTCGCGACGAATGAATGTGTTTGGTGTGTATACGTTAATATCGTATGCATGTGTGCTTAGCTACGTGTATGTATATATAGATATGGGAATGTTGGATGAAGATAAGTGTATATATATATATATATATATGTGTGTGTGTGTGTGAGTTATTGTGTGTGAATGTAAAAATGGGGTATATATGAGTGTGATGTGTGTACTCAAGTGCGTGCATATATTGCGTTTATGTAATTGTGTGTGTTATTATTATTATTGTTATTATCCTTATTATTATTATTATTACCCTTATTATTATTATTGATTATTATTATTATTATTATTATTATTATTAATTTTATTATTTTGCTAATTTAGTTTGTTATGTGGTGGGAATTAGATATTATGTGTGTGAGTTGCACCTCTAACCCGAATCGACCCGAACCGAACCAATACCAACCGGACTTATCTATTCTCATTGAACATGACTAAAAACTTAGTTACAACTATTATAGGTGTTTGATCATTCGTTGCTCTTATTTTTTGAAGCCCTTTTTGTTCACCTTATTTTCACATCATTTCAAGGTGAGTTTCGCGGCCCCGTTTTCATTTTAAACATTTACAAACTAGGGGGAAAAGTATGCTCACCCTTTTCATGTTGTGAACTTATTCAATTCTTTTAGGACTGTTGTGTTTACTGTTTTCTAAATATTTATCTAGTACATGCATGAGTTGTCTTTGTGGTTCTGTATTCACAACTATTTAACTCCGGTGTTAGAGCTGGCGGACAGGTATTGATAGTACTATTGGGCTGACACCCCCACCCTTGTCTGTTAGTATACTAGTTGGGACTGACAGTGGCCAGGAACGGGCCCTAGGGTGAATATGTTTCGACAAATTCTTTGTGTACGTCATATGCTTAGTTGTGATGCTCATGATTACATGTGATATTACTTGCTTATAATTGTATGCACTCATGTCCTACCAAACCTTTACACAACATCAAGTTTTGTTTATTATTTAAACCTGCAAACTCACCAACATTATGTTAACCATTTTAAGCATATCTTTTCAGGTAACAATCATTGAGGATTGCTAGGGAAGCTAGCCTTAGCGTTGACCTTAGTCTTGCATTATCTTAAACTTGGATGCATTTGACATTACTTTTATTCATATTTTGGTTACTTGTTCCTGGGTTGTGGGATTTATACTCATTTGGTTTGTATGACTATGTTTGTCGTGGAACTGACTAACCATGACACAAGTCTCCATTTGTGTCCGGTGACATCATGACACGTTGACTTTCATTATTTTTTGCATCTCTATTAATTAACAATGTGTTACGACGATCTCGTCCGTTACATCCTCGTGTTTCCGCTATAAGCGGGGGTGTGACAGATTGGTATCAGAGCACTTGGTTATAGAGAATTAGGTGGATCACTCGACCTAGATTATAACCTAGGAACCTTTATGTAGAATGCATACTGGGGTTTTGTATGCATTCGATATTACTTGTATGTTCCTCCTATTCTATTATCTATTCTTTATCTTTTGATTTGCTTTATCTGAGGAATAATACATTTTCCTTATAGGATGTCTTCAACTGGACCTTCCGTCCCTGCAGTGCCCCGAGTTCATTTGTCCGACTCTGAATCGGAACTAGAGGAGGTTCTCTTGGACCATATGCTGCCTATGTCATCTGACACAGAGTCCGACCCTGAGGAGGCAGCAAGGGAGTCATCTGACGAAGAGGAGGTGGGTGATCATGTCGTTTTAGGTTTGCTTGCCGTCCGTGCTGCACCACCTGGTCTTGCAACATCTGAAGCCCCAGTTGCACCTAGTGCACTTGTTGTTCCCGCAGCATCAGACGCTCCTGCCGTCCCAGTTGCTCCCATAATGCATGCTAGGCCAGCTATTGCCAGGTACGCCCCTGTGGCGGGACCTTGGTTGCCCGGCTACCCTAGAGGACCTTATCAAGAGAAAGGCGTTGGACGGGTGTTGCTGAGGACAGCTAGGAGGAGAGTGTTTTTGGCCACTCGCATCTGGTTTCGTATGCCAGCAGATGTGGCTAGCTTATGGGGCGACCACTCTGACCTGCCCCCAAGTCCTTCTAGCTCACCTGGTAGTGATGAAGAGCAGGATTGAAGATGCGTGAGCATGGATGAGGACTTGAAGGAGTAGAAGATTTATCTTTCTTGCTATTTTGTATTTCATTTTCTGACTTTGTTAAACTATGTGCTTTCACATGCTTTGGGATATTATGCTACCTATTACCATGTTGAGACATTATGATTATGAGAATGGGATTTTATATTATTATTATTATTATTATGTTTTGGAGTTGTGGTATTTCACTATGGAAACTGTGTGTAATGATATGCCTTATGAGAGTGACTGAGTTGTGATGACATCTGATATTATTGAAACTTGTATATTGTTTATGTTGACTAGAAAGATGCCGCCCAGAAGAATTACTCGTAGTGCTAGTCATGGTGGTGCTGTTCCAAGAGGTAGAGGTAGGGGTAGAGGAAGAAGTGCAAGAGGTAGGGGTGAAGCACCTGTAGGTGGAAATGAAGGTGGGCAGGGTGATAATAACCAGGGAGCTGGAAACCCTGATATAGCCGCCATGATTGCCCAACAACTGGCAACACTCATCCCGACCATAGTGGCATGGGTGAGTGACAATATCATCAATCATAACAATGGAGGTGGTAATAATGGTACTGGGCATGATGATGAAAATGACGGTTATGAAGAGAATAATGAAAATGAACATGGAAATGGTGGTGGAAATGAAAATGGAGAAGGAGGTGGAATGGGTGATGGAAATGGTAATGGAAACGTGAATAGGAAGGGCAATAGAGGAAGAGTTGGTTGTACTTACAAGGAGTTCATGACTGTAAGCCAAAGGAGTTTGATGGAAAAGGTGGAGCCATTGCCTTGACCCGATGGATTGAGAAGATGGAATCTGTGATGGACATCAACAACTGTGCTGAAAATCAAAAGGTGAAGTATGCTACATATTCGCTGGTGGGAAAAGCGTTAACATGGTAGAATACTCAAGTGCAGGCTCGTGGAAGAAAGGCAGCAATGGCCATGACCTTGGCAGAATTCAAAGCATTGGCAACTGAAGAATATTGTCCAATGAACAAAATGCAGAAGTTGGAGCATGAATTCTAGAATCATGCGATGGTAGGGTCATGTCATGCTGCTTACACCGACTGGTTTCATGAGTTGGCAAGACTGGTGCCACACCTGGTGACACCTGAATCAAAACGGATTGAGCGTTACATTTGGGGTTTAGTACCTCAAATACGTAGTCTGGTCACTGCTGCGGCACCTTCAACAATACAGAGTGCAATTTTAAAGGCTGGCACTCTAACTAATGAGATTGTAAGAACTGGGGTGCTAGGGAAAGGTAGTGAGAAAAGAAGAGATGTGGGGGAATCGAGCAGGCAGCCAAGGGGAATATTTGATAAAAAGGCGAAGGTAACTAGAGGTTTTGTGGCAGTGAATCAAGGGAGAAAGAACTATGTTGTGCCACATCCTAAGTGTGGGAAATGTAATTATCATCATCCTGCTGTGGCGCCGTGTCGAGTTTGTGCGAATTGTAGGCGCACGTGGCATCTTGCAAAGGACTGTAGAGTGGCACCCAACTTAGTTGCACCAATAAATGCAATCAATCTAACTAGAAACATTAGAGTTTGTTACGAGTGTGGGAGCCCCGACCATTATCGGAACGTGTGACCCAGATTAAATCGGGCACCGGGTCAACAAGGGAATAACCAAAATCAAGTGATGGCGATCGCTGGTAATCAAGGGCAAGGTAATCAAGGAAATGCTGCCCGGGTACGTGCGTTTGTGATTGGTGCAAACGACGCAAACCAGGACCCGAATGTTGTTACGGGTACGTACCTTCTCAATAATCACTTTGCATCTGTATTATTTGATACCAGGGCAGACAATAGATTCATGTTTGCCGAATTTGTAGCCTTACTTGGCTTGAACCCTAGTTGTTTAGAGACTAGCTTCTAAGTAGAAATGGCGAACGGTAAATTTGTGAGAGCTAGTGAAATAATTAGAGGGTGCACGATTACATTAGAAGATCATGCCTTTGACATAGACTTAATACCTTTTGAATTGGGAAGTTTCGATGTGATAGTAGGAATGGATTGGTTGTCGAAGCATGGATGTCACACCCTCAAAATCCACTTGCGGAGTTTTACCGCGAGGCGTGTGAACAAACCAGGATCACAGTCAATAGTTACTCAGAACGACTCTATATGCCATAATTTAAATGAAATCAACCCAAGTAAATAAATTGCACAGTGCGGAAGCGTTTTGAAAACAACCCAAAGAAATAAAAGTATAATTGTGGCAAAACACATGCCAATCCCAAAAGAGTAAGCATTAATTATTAAAATGATAAATTGTCTTGAAGACCGTGTCATAGAATGCAGTGAACCATGCAGTGCTCCTATGGCAAGCAAGCTAATGACCTGAGAATAGCATACTAAAATGTCAACACAATGGTTGGTGAGTTCAAGAGATATTCAAACATAAACAGTTTAATAATAGAGATGTACAAGTAGCGTATTGTAACAGATAGCTAGTCCATTAACAATAAATATTATTTCATAGTGATTTCGCATTGAAGCTGACTGTGTTACGTTGTTGCCTCCTGCCACGACTTAACAGGTCGTGACAATTTTCATTAGGACAACTTGCACCCGGTTGACCTCGAGTCACACAGGTGGGGCTCGTCAGACCCAGTAGTATTACCCAATTTCCCCGCTATTCAATATTAACAATTCAAAAGTGTGAGGACTTTTCCATGATATCAACACTATATAATATTGTACACAAGTTGAATACATAAAGCGTTCGTGATTTACCAGTATGCTATCTCCCCCAAAGAGAGTAAATAAAAAATGGGGCATGAACTCACCTGATATGCGTATAGATACACAGACTTTGACTTGTCAAACAGAATAGACAGACAACCTTCAGAGGTTACCTAGATCATATAAGTGCATGAGTACGTGTAATCAAAGAACATGTGAAATCCTATGTACACTACAACCAAGGACTCAAGATTTCAGAAGAACAGACATGTTTGACCTAGTTGACCCGTTTGACCCGTTGGTGACTTTATGTGTTGTAAACCATTCAAGTAAACATACACATATATCATACATAGTTATCATTCAAATAAATCATATGTATGCTATATAATCCAGGTGTAACACTTAGATCATCATACAACCAAGTATCATACAAGTCATGCGAATCTAGAACATTAACATATTCACTAGTTATAACACAACTAACATGTCACACAAAGATCAAACCACTCACCACATGCCATGTGAAGCCACTCACGACTTCACATCCTAAACCCTGCCAATCCTACTAAGTAGGGGCCTCAGATTCGCACGCGTGTATGATGATCATAACCATAATCATTAACCATATGCATTGCATTCTACAACCTCACAACAATCAATTACCAATCCCAAACATGATGTCCTACTACTAATCAACATCCAAATCATACATGATCATAAATGTCCAAAAATCATTCATGATTACCCCGGCATCACATACAACCAAATTACCATGTTCTACCACATTAGAATCTATCCATGATCATACTAACATGCTCCTAACATCCCAAACATGTTCAAGTTATCATTTTTCAGACTTTATGCAAATAAAGTTTCCCTTTTGGGAAAGTACATCCCAACATCTATCAACCATCCAATGTATTCATGAATTCATCATAATTATACCATCTCAAGCTCATAACAATATCTAGACATGATCAACATTACCTAATCACCATAATCTAACAATCTTCATAAACAAAAGTTTCTACTTTTGGCAAGCTATGAATCAACAACATCCATTCAAAGATTTCTAGCATTCTTAACAACAATCTAGCATCTAATCATCATCATGAACACATCAAAACTCCCCAGCGTAACAGGCATGAGATCTATGGTGAAAGTATGACCAGCAAGTTCTATCTTACAGTCTTTAAGGATATGCGTTACATGGATTTGTTTACCGCCGGCTAATTCCACAGTGTATTTAGATTCTAAGGTAGAGGGTATATCACTTAAAAGACTACATAACTTTAAGGACACAAAACTCCTATCGGCTCCAATATCAAATAGTACCGTAGCAAAACAACCATTAACAGAGAATCTACCGGTAACAGTTGTGGGATCATTTAAAGCCTCACCTGAGCCAATGACGAAGGCTCTCCCCTTGGCTCCATCTTTATTGCCGCCATTTCCAGTACCATTTCCACCATTGTTGTTATTATTACCATTGTTGTTGTTGTTACCATGGTTGTTGGTGTTGTTGTTGTTATTGTTGCCATTTTCGTTCCTCCTTAGTTGTGGGCAGTTTCGCCTGTAATGCCTTTCTTTCCCACATTCAAAACAACCCTTGGGAGTTTCTTGAGGTTGTTGTGGCCTCCTTACCAGTTCACCACGACAATCCTTTGCAGCGTGTCCAATTTTCCACAACGTTGACACTTGAAACTATCACACCTTCCCACATTATGGTAATTACACCGAGTGCGCTTCGGATGCCTACCACCATAACCACTGGGTCCTTGATTATTTGTAGGCGTCTGGTTGGAGTTACGGTTATTGTCAAACCTCCGTTGCTGCTGAACCGGCTGGTGTTGCTGTTGAGATTGACGTTGACCACTGGAAGATGATGATGCTTTGGTGTTGTTGGCATTGTCCCACTTTCTTTTGTTGTCGGGCACGCTTGCCACAGCGCCCTATTTGGGTAGACGTCCTTGCTCCACGGCTTGGTCAGTTAGCCTGTGAGCTAGCTGGATGGCTTGCTGAATTGTGGCTGGATTGGAAGCAGTTACCATACTTTGGATTTCAGGTACCAATCCACGTATGTAATGCTCTATCATTTTATGCACCTCATTCACCATTCCCGGGCACAAAGTTGCTAATTCATGGGTTCTGGTGGTGTAAGCCTCAATTTCCGAGCCCTGCATTTTCAGTTGCCAGAACTCCATCTCTAACTTATGTACTTCGCTGCGAGGACAGTACTCCTCGGTCATCATTGCTTTGAACTCATCCCTTGGAAGTCCATTCGCCATCGCTTGTCCAAGCATCTGGACTTGCGCGTTCTGTGACATCTCTTAATTTTGTTAACTTAGAAGTTAACTTTGTTAAATCTTAAAAGGGCCTTTTATGCCATTTTGAAACTTTGGGGTTTGTTATACTTAATAATTAATTTGGTGATTAACAAATTAATATAATAATAATAACATTATAAGTGTTATAATGTTTATTATTATAAAATCTAAGGTGTTAATAGCTTAAATAAAATAATAACTATATTATTATTATAATAATGACACTGATAATAATAATAATATTAATGATAATAATATTAATAACAATAATAATCATAATAATAAGATTAATAATAATTATCATATTATAGTAATCTTGTAAAAAAAATAGAAAAAATATAAGTGTTATTATTTAAAACATGTATTTAACTAGCTTTAGCATAAAATAATAACATTTTAAAACTTCAGGGTCTAAAGTGTAAATTGGCTAAAACTAAAAACAAAACTTTAAGTTCTTGTTGTTAATTGTTGAAACCACAGGACTATTTGTGTAAATTATCAAACCCAACCCCCACCCCCTTTCTCTCTCCCCGTATTTCCGGCCGCCGGCCGGCCAAGTCCGGCGCGGCGCCGACAACCCCCAAATCTACCCGAAATCGTTAAATTTGGTACCCAAACGATCCCAACCGGTTCAAGAACGTGATTCGAATTCAATGACGATTTTAATTGAGTTAATTAGCGGTTATGGATCCTAAACAAGTCTAATAACCGTCGACTTTAAATCATTGAGCCGTTCAAACAGTTAAGGCTAATACAATCCAATTAATTGAACCAAAACGATCGTTTATCTATCTCTAAATGATTATCACATCCAATTTCACCTAATAAACACATTTTCTTTGCAATTGATCACCACCTTCATCGTGACCTACAACTTAATGGAGATCCATGTTCAAAGTTTTATTACACAGAATTAACAGAGGGCTTTTGCTAAAAATCAATCCTAAGATCTATCTGCAAAGTTAATTTGATTAACATCAACGTTTTCGACTTGAATCAACACCCAAATAGTCGCGACCGTCTCTTCTCATTGCAACATTGATTCGAGCATCTTTCTGGTAAATACACACACCTTTTATGCTCGGTTTTAATCAAGGATCAAAAGCCCTATGTTTAATTTGTGAATAAACATCGTTTGATGCTTCAATTTGATTTACTTTGTTCTAGGGTTCTTCGGGTTTTGGGGAAAGCTTTTAAGTGTGTTTAAATGATTATGGAACCAACATAAACCGCGGCTTAGAGCCTTGGTTCATTGGTTCCCCATCCACATGCTAACGTTGAGGTCCCGGGTTCGAACCCGGGCACCATCAAACAATTTTTTTGGGGCCTTTTTAGCCCTCAAATTAATTGTAGAAAATTTTAATAAATATAAAAATAGTTTTTACAAACCTTAAAAATTTCCATGAACACCAAATAATATTCTGGATTTTTCTAGTAATTTTAAAAAAATTAAATAACTTGTTTTAAAAACATTTTAACAAACATTATTTTTGGTTAAATCCTATTAAAAGTGGGTCTCAACTAATAAATTAGTTTCGGTTCAAACGTTATTCCTTTAAAATCATGGTTATCTTAAAATGTTTATTTAAACCTTGATTACAAATGTTTTCTTTTAAAAATAATTAAATAATTATTTATATGCTTATGGACTTGATACAATAATTTTAAAAATCATTTAAAATAATAATGGACATAATATTATCTTTATTAATCTCTAAAATCTGGGAAATTTTATACTATTCTTAGAAAATTATTAAGATTTAATTACATCATTATGATCTAATTTCATTTCTAAAATACTTAATCATATAAACCTATATAATTCCTTCTAATGGAATCAAAATGTAAATAACTACATTATAAACTTATTGCTTAGCAAAAACCCTTAAAAATATTAAAACCCTAATTCTTGTGAACGTTAATCGTATTGTTAACCTTAATCTTTATCTTGTAAGTTATATATTTAGGTGCTTGTAATGGATACTTTGGATTTATCTTTTGGATCTTACGTTAATCTTTTATATCATCTTGTGATGCCTATATCCATGTGAGTATTTCCATACCCCTTTTTGCTTATTTTCACACTTTGGGGTGAAACATGTTAACTTATTATCATTGCACTTGTAAACCTATTTGAGACTTTTAATCTTTATAGCAATTCATCATGCAAAGTTGTGGTTAGTTGAACTTTTGTGGTTACCATGTTACGGCGTTATATGTACAATCATTAACTATTGCTAGCCCAGCGAAGTCATAGATCTATGGGCAAGACAAGCCTGCTTGGTTGATCCAAGTACACTTAGCTGATCGTATAATCTTGTAAACGTTTGAGACTTGTACAACTTTGTCGAGGTTTGATTGTTGCATTGTTCATAACATCCCTAATCACTTTTATTCACTAACTTATGACTTGAATTTCCATCTTTTATATAATCTATGTATTTAAAACTATGGAATGTTCACCAACATTTTTATGTTGACCTTTTATTTTTAACATGTTTCAGGGATACCTCAAGTATGTGTATTACTCTTTGAAGCTCATCACATCTAGGATTGGACCTAGAGATAAAATGGATGTTCATATTATTTGTAGCATTTGTACATGATGTATTCCTTGTTGAAACTTTTGCTTGTAATGTTACAATTGAATCTTATGATTAATATATTTGGATTTAATAAATAGCGTTATGTGGCTGTGAACAATCGTAACCCTCACCCCTCGACGTTTCCGCCGTCAAGGTTGGGGTGTGACACGTTCCACCAAGACAGAGCAGCACCCTCTAAAGTCCCGGTTGCATACTTTACTTGATCCGCTGGTGGACAGTTACATTTGGAGAAAACAGACTCAGTCTTCTCGAACCAGCGTACAAGCCCTACAGCACCCTCTGTACCGCTGTAGGTATGTGGTTTACAGTCCATGAAGGACTTGTAGGTACACACTGGTGGTCCTGTTTTAACACAACACACATTAATCAGACATCCCCTACAGTTATGAAGGATATCGGATTTATCTTTCTATCATTGTTTACCTGCTGGCTGACCCGCGTGGGCAGCAGCCACTGCCGCCTGAACATGCTCATTAATTAGAGCAGCCAATTCTACGGGAGTCATGTTAATAGCACCACCACCCTGTTCTCCGGTGCCACGTCCACGTCCGCGTCCACGACCACGTCCATGTCCACGTCCACGGGCGTCCATTCTTTTCACTTTACATTCACAAATACATTAATGAGTAACATCAAACATATTTAACTCATTGAAGCATAGTAAACAGTAAACAAAAGAAATAACGAATCATCACAACCATAACATTCATAACAAAGATAATAACCAAAGTAAATAAATTGCAAATGAGTCACAATGTATTTAGCAAGGTCAAAATTGAAGTTTGTCGTTCGTGTGGGGAAACAACCCTTCCCACATAGGTTTCAAAAAAGAAAACACTACGTAGTCTAAGTCATATAAAGAAGTCAATCGACAACATCAGACCCATCACTATCACCCTCCATCTCTTCCGGTTCCTCTTCCTCGGGTCCCTCCTCGGGATCCTCCTCATCCTCAGGGTCTGCTGCAGGAGCATGAGCTATAGCAATCTGAAGTGCCGCTAGCTGAGCTTCTAAAATGGCAATCCTATTATCAGCTACAGCGTCCCGCTGTTCACGAGCAGTCACGCGTCCTTGGATTGCCATAAGACCATCTTGCATATGGTGACAACCGTTCAGGGTCTTCCCGTGTTATTCCTCGAGTTCATCCAATTGGTGTCTCAGGTTGTACACCTCTTGCTGTAGTGTACAGACATCACCCGTGAGCCGCCTTACTCGATGTTGTTCTGTATCCAGTGCAGCCATTAGTGCAGCAATCAGTTGCTCGTTGGACTGTGCCGTTCGTGGGAGTGAAGGCATGGGTTGATTGGGATTGTTCCTAGTCCTTGGCTTTGGGACAGGTACGCGCTCCCTAAACATGATATGGTCAACAAATCTAGGATAGGAACGCCAGTCTTGCGGAGGGTCACGCTTCATCAATGCAAATGGTTGATCCCAGTCAATCTCCTCTCGGGGATAAGCCAGTCGGGGCAATCGAATCCATCATCAGGTACAGGTGTGGGAGGTGGGGATTCAGATCGTGTAGGTGATTCAGGTCGTTTACCCGGAGCTCTCGAAGACGATGCCATGCTGCAGAGAGTGTGACGTGTATGCCAGTGAGTATACAGTAGATGAGAATAAGGCACAGGTGACTAATTAACTGTGTGCGGTTATAGTCTAGTGTGTATGCAACCTAGTTCCCTATAACCAATGGCTCTGATACCAATCTGTCACACCCTCAAAATCCACTTGCGGAGTTTTACCGCGAGGCGTGTGAACAAACCAGGATCACAGTCAATAGTTACTCAGAACGACTCTATATGCCATAATTTAAATGAAATCAACCCAAGTAAATAAATTGCACAGTGCGGAAGCGTTTTGAAAACAACCCAAAGAAATAAAAGTATAATTGTGGCAAAACACGTGCCAATCCCAAAAGAGTAAGCATTAATTATTAAAATGATAAAATTGTCTTGAAGTCCGTGTCATAGAATGCAGTGAACCATGCAGTGCTCCTATGGCAAGCAAGCTAATGACCTGAGAATAGCATACTAAAATGTCAACACAATGGTTGGTGAGTTCAAGAGATATTCAAACATAAACAGTTTAATAATAGAGATGTACAAGTAGCGTATTGTAACAGATAGCTAGTCCATTAACAATAAATATTATTTCATAGTGATTTCGCAATTGAAGCTGACTGTGTTACGTTGTTGCCTCCTGCCACGACTTAACAGGTCGTTACAATGTTCACTAGGACAACTTGCACCTGGTTGACCTCGAGTCACACAGGTGGGGCTCGTCAGACCCAGTAGTACTACCCAAATTCCCCGCTATTCAATATTAACAATTCAAAAGTCGGAGGACTTTTCCATGATATCAACACTATATAATATTGTACACAAGTTGAATACATAAAGCGTTCGTGATTTACCAGTATGCTATCTCCCCCAAATATAGTAAATAAAAAGTGAGGCATGAACTCACCTGATATGCGTATAGATTGTAACATCTCGTATTTTCGTTAACTAAAAGTTAACTTCGTTTACTCTTACAAGGATTATTATTGTCAATTTTGAAACTTGCGTGTTGTTTGTGTTTATTCTTTATTGTAATTGGGTTTTTTTATGAAATGTTAAGTATAAATAATAATAATAATGTTAATATTAATAAAAGTAAATATAATAATAAGTAATAATAATGAATAATAGTATTAGTAATAATAAGATTACTTTATATGGTTATTTATAATTTATAAGGGTTATTAAACTTAACCATATTTAAAACATAAACTTAAATTAAGTTTGGGGGTTAATTTGTCATTTTAGAAACTTGAAATAGAAACTTTATGCATAAAATAATAGAAATCAAAGTTGAGGGACCAAAGGTGTAATTTATCAAAATCCAAACCCCCCCCTTCTCATCCCCGCTTTTCCGGTGACCTCGCCGGCCGGACTCCGGCCAAGTCCGGCGAGGCACCAAAACTACCAAAATCGATGTTTTTTTTATCTAAAACCGTCCCCAAACCGTTATTGAATTCGATTCGAACACAATCGTGAGCTTTGATTGCATTTAAACGTCGGTTACCAACCATTCAAGAGCATAACCGAAGTTCGATAAGATCCAAAACTGTTTGAGCATTAAACGCCATCAATAATCGAATTAACTTAACACAAACAATCATCTATTTATCTCGAATCGATTGCAACACCAATTACACCTGAAACAAACACAAATAACGAATTCAATCACCATCTTCATCGCGACTTACAACTTAATCGAACACCACCCTCTAGAGTTCAAAAATCGAAATTGGCAGAGGGCTTTTAGTCCAAATAATCATTCGAAGCTATCTGCAAGGTTAATTTGATTTCCATTGAGGGTTGCTTATCCATTGGGTATCCACGGCCGAAACCTGTTCTTCGCTGAGAGCTTCATCAATCCGAACATTATACGGGTAATTAATCACACACATATACTCGGTTTTCTTTGGGGATCAAAAGCCCTATGATTAATACAACGAACATACTCAAATCCGTAGTCAATTGGGATTGAATCGGTTCTAGGGTTTATGTGGAATTGGGGATTTATAGTTGTTGTTTGTTTTAAGATTTAAAAACGACTTCATATCGCGGCTGAGAGCCTTAGTTCACTGGTTAACCACCCCCATCCCAACCTAGAGGTCCCGGGTTCGAACCCGGGCACCCTCTGTTTTTTTTAAAAGGTTGTTTTTAGCCTTTAATTAAGTAAAAAAAATATTTTAAATATAAAAATAACTTTCACAAACTCTCAACATTTTTAAAATCATCTAAACCTTTCTGTAAATTATTTCTTGAAAAAAAACTTTTTTTTAAAATATTTTTTATAAAAATTATTTACAAACATCTTAACTAAATATCTTTAAAAATAGATTTGTACGATAAGTTCAAATTACTACATTATTGGAACTTTATGTTTTTCTTGATTAGAGATTATAATAATAATTATTCAATTCAAATATATTTTATAGCTAATTACGCAAGTTATTTACAAAGGATTTAATTCCTTTAAAATCTTATAGTTAGTATCTTTCTTTTATCAAATAAATCATAAACAGTGTTTACTAAGTTGTTTTATAAATTTCCCCCCAATTCATATTGGAACCCTAGTTGTTGTTATATCGTTAACCATATTATTGACCTAAATCTTATAATATAGGTGCCTTGTGACGTTCATCTTGGAACGACGTTTATTATTGTTCTTGTTAATCTTCTTAATATACTTATTGACCATGTGAGTTTTCCTTGCCCCATTTTATTTTATTTCACACTACTTTGGGGTGAAACATGATTATCTATACATTGTACACTTATTAACGTTTGAGACTTGTAAGCACATGCAATTCATCTTATTATTATGTCATGGTTATTTGTGTATTGTAAGTGTTTATATGAGATACATAGTTTGTTTACAATCATTAACTATTGCTAGCCTGGCAACGTCTTAGATCTTTGGGCCTGACAAGCCTATTTGGTGCTAAAGTCGATGTATTGCCGACTCCTAGAAGCCCTATGCTTGTGCACTAGGGAACCAAATACACTTAGCCAATCTTTTATACTTGTAATCAAGTCGAGGTTTGGTTGTAACGATATGTGTTCTATAACCTTACTAGCTTATAACCTATGACATGAATTGCTACTTGTAACCTTTTTCATATTATGTATGAAAACCTTGAAAACTCACCAACTATTTTTAGTTGACTCTTATTTTTATCATGTTTCAGGTCAACCTCAAGTTTAAAGTGATCCTTTTGAAGCATGCTATAATCTAGGACTTAGACCTAGATAATGAAATAAAAAGTTACATTATATTATGTTATGTTGAACTTATTTCTTGTATAAGACTTATGATTGTAATTTCCATTTCAATACTTATGATAATAATATTTACATTTTAATATAGCGTTATGTGACTGTGAACAATCGTAACCCTCACATCTCGACGTTTCCGCCGTCAAGGTTGGGGTGTGACAGATTGGTATCAGAGCCCATAACTATAGGGATCAGGTTATTAGTAATGGTGACCTAGACTATAGCTTATGCATGAACCTCATAGGATAATATATATTCTTGGAAATATATATATATAATATATATATTTTTACATGCTACATAATGCTATACTTTACTTATGTGCAACTTGATGCCTTAGCATAGGTTGCCTTGTAATTGTCTAAACTTTGTTACTTGTCTCCCTAAACTTAACTTTGACTCATTGACTCTCCCCGACAAATGAAACTTTCTTAATCTTATTCTCGTCAACACGTGGAATCGTATACTTTTGCTTAAGAATTAAATCTTTAGACTTATGTCTAATCTATGTAAATCTCATCATGGTTTTGATTTCATAACCTAAGAAATTTGTGTGACACATGGACACCTGTATTCTAGATTTCCTGGCAAAAGGCCCTCGGGCTAAGGCAAGCATATCGCATAAATCCTACGGGACTAGTTATGCTTACCTCGGGATTTCTGGGATGAGTGATCAACCATGGTCACATACACAAATTTCTAAGGCGAGTGGGTCAAATTACCTTGACGTGTCAACGTTTCCAAATGGTAATGCGTTACCAAATGGAACCATCCCATGTGCCTTACAACTTTTTGCCTTATCCTTGTTGAACATTAATCCTTGTTATTCCAATTCTCATATCTACTCACTTTGTATATTCCAGCATGTCTCGTCATCATGGAAAGCGTGGAAGTTCTAATCGTAAGTTAGCCGCTATGATTGCTCGACAAATGGCTGCTGTCATCCCAACCATGGTTGCTGAACTTAATAGCACTTTAATGACCAACGCTAGCAACAATGGAAATGGTCATGGAGAGAATAGCAACAATCAAAACGGGAACAATCAACACGGGATAATCAAACTTGCACCTTCAAACACTTCAGCTCTTGCAAGCCCACTAGTTTTAGTGGCAAGGAGGAGCCACTGGTCTTCTTGAGTGGTTCGAAAGCATGGAGAATACCTTTATCAATTGTGAGTGTCCCGATGCACTCAAAGTTCGTTATGCCACTAGCATGTTCCAACAAAGGGCTCCCACCTGGTGGAACAGCGAGAGAGGATCGTGGACCCGATGCTATTCTAGCACTTACATGGGAAGAGTTCAAGAACATCGCCATCGCGAAGTTCTGCCCGAGAAGCGAACTGCAAAACTGGAGGAGGAATTTTGGAATTTGAAACAAAACGATGGTGATCATTTGGCCTACTCAACTAGGCATCATGAGTTGAGTATACTGTTGCCCCATATGGTCGACACTGTTCCCCGCAACATCGAGAAGTTCATTAAGGGTGTACCACCCCAAATTCAAGATGCTGTGGTGGGTAGCCGACCCACAACCTTGGAAGAAGCCATTACTATCACCGCTCAACTCACCGAGAACCATATACGAGCGGGCACCATGTCTGTGAAGGGCGCAAAGAAGGTAGAGAAGACGGCTACCGAGGCGGTTAAGGATACTAAAGCTGAACCGTCTTACAACAACAACAAGAAGAAGAAGCGCAAGTTCACACCGGCGCGTAACTATGCCATGGCTGCACCCAAACAACCCCAAAGACAACTTGTACCTGCGGCTACACCTGTGGCACAAGTGCCTGGGGCTAGGGCTTATGCTGGTCCTCAGCTGATGTGCAACACGTGTAGGTATCATCATCCGGGAATCAACCATGCCGCATTTGCACATTATGCGGTAAATATGGTCATTTGGTGGCGACTTGCCACCGTGCACCTAACAATGCCGCTGTGGTCACGAACCGTGTTTGCTACAACTGTGGGGAACCTGGCCATTTTCGCCCACAATGCCCTCGTCTTGTGGGTAATGTTCCACAAGCCCGAGGACGTGCTTTCAACATCAACGCTAACCAAGCACAAGCAAACAACGATGTGGTGAATGGTACGTTAACTCACCTTTAACTTTTGTGATCCGATTCATTTCATACCTTACCTGTATCGTTAAATACCTTAAAAATTGAACAGGTATGTTCCTTATTAACAAAACTTATGCCTATGTCCTATTTGATTCTGGAGCCGATAAGTTTTTTTTCATTAGAGTTTGAACCCATACTTGCTAAGCCACATACGAAACTAGAAAGACCTCTTACTGTTGAAGTTGCCGATGGAGAACCGATCACCGTTGACGTTATCATTCGTGATTGCATCTTAAGTCTTGACACGCATGATTTTCTTATCGATCTTATCCCTATGAAACTTGAAGCTTTGACGTCATCATTGGTATGGATTGGTTAGCCAAACACCATGCCGAGATCATTTGTTTCGAGAAGTGCATTCGTATACCGTTACCCTCTGGAGATACGTTGAAGGTGTTCGGTGAAAAATCTTCCAAGGGCTTAAACTCATGTCTTGCACTCAAGCCCGAAAGTGCTTAAACAAGAAGTATATGGCCTTCTTGGCTTATGTGGTCAACACGAAAGTCAAAGGGAAAGAACTTAAGGATGTCCCTATCGTACGAGACTTTCCTGAAGTATTTCCCGATGACCTTAGTGGTTTACCTCCTGTGCGTGAAGTCGAGTTTAAACTTGACTTGATACCGGGAGCAAACCCCGTGGCCAAGTCACCATATCGGCTTGCACCATCGGAAATGCAAGAACTCTCTTGTCAACTGCAAGAGCTGTCCGAGAAAGGCTTCATCCGTCCTAGTTCTTCGCCTTGGGGTGCACCTGTTCTTTTCGTGAAGAAGAAAGATGGATCATTTCGTATGTACATCGATTATCGTGAACTTAACAAGCTTACCATCAAGAATCGTTATCCTCTCCCTCGCATCAATGACTTGTTCGATCAGCTTCAAGGAGCTGCTATTTTCTCGAAGATTGATTTACGTTCTGGTTATCATCAATTGCGAGTCCATGATGATGATATCCCAAAGACCGCTTTCCGTACTCGTTATGGACACTATGAGTTTATGGTGATGCCTTTTGGTTTAACCAATGCTCCTGTTGTTTTCATGGATCTCATGAACCGGGTATGCAAGCCTTATCTAGACAAGTTTGGGATCGTCTTCATTGATGACATACTTATCTATTCCAAGTCCAACACCGATCATGAACTACATTTGAGATTGGTTCTTGAATTGTTGAAGAAAGAGCAATTGTACGCGAAGTTCTCGAAGTGTGACTTCTGGCTCGAGGAAGTTTAATTTCTAGGACACGTGGTGAATAGCCAAGGATTCACGTTGATCCTGCAAAGGTGGAAGCTGTGAAAGATTGGTGTGTTCCTACAACTCCTACCGAAGTTCGTTCTTTTCTTGGTCTTGCTGGTTATTATCGGCGATTCATTGCCAATTTCTCGAGGATCGCGAAACCGCTCACCACTTTGACACAAAAGAATAAACCATTCGAGTGGGGTTCCGAGCAAGAAGAAGCTTTTGAAGCGTTAAAGCATAAGTTATGCAATGCTCCTATCTTGACCCTACCCGATGGAACGATGATTTCACTGTGTATTGTGACGCATCTAAACAAGGCCTTGGTTGTGTTCTTATGCAACGAGGAAGGTCATAGCTTACGCATCGAGGCAATGAAGGTTCACGAGGTGAATTATACAACACACGATCTCGAGCTTGGTGCTGTTGTATTGCTTTGAAGATTTGGAGGCACTACCTGTATGTACGTAATGTATAGTCTACACCGATCACAAAAGCCTTCAACACGTTTTCAATCAAAAAGATCTCAACATGAGACAACGTCGTTGGGTGGAGTTGATTAGTGACTATGATTGTGACATTCGTTATCATCCTGGTAAAGCAAACGTTGTAGCCGATGCACTAAGCCGAAAGATTCACAACAAGATGATCTCATTCCAAGAAATTCGCGATCGACGTCAATGGTTTGACACTTTGGGTGAGTTCGATACTGAGATCCGACTAGATGTCAACGAGACCACTATACTACTACAAAACCTAAGAATAGATAGTGACATCGAGTCTAGCATCCTGGAGGCTCAACAAATGGTTCAACGAGAAGGAAGAATGAAGGATGAGTTGAAGCATAATCTTCTAACCCAATTGGAAACGAAACCCAATGGGTTGATGTACTTCGCCAATCGTATTGGTTCCAAATCGCGATAACATTCGTACCTTTATTATGAACGAAGCTCATCAAACTCGTTATTCTATTCATCCTGGTTCCGATAAGATGTACATGGACCTACAGGTCAATATTGGTGGCCTGGAATGAAGAAAGACATAGCGACCTATGTAGCTAAGTGCCTCACATGTACGAAGGTCAAATCAACGTCTGAGTGGATACTTGAGCAACCCGAGATCCCTATGTGGAAGTGGGAACACATATCCATGGACTTCATAACCAAGCTACCCCGAACCTCTCGAGGACATGATAGCATATGGGTGATCGTTGACCGATTGACCAAGTCGGCACATTTTATACCTATACGTGACACTTACAAGACATCAAGGTTAGCTCGCATGTACGTTGATGAGATTGTAAGTCGTCATGGGGTAGCTCTGCACATCATATCTGACCGAGACGTTCGTTTCACTTTGCATTTTTGGTCGTCTATGCAAGAACTTTTGGGTACACAATTGGACCTAAGCACGGCTTACCATCCTCAAACTGATGGTCAAACCGAGCAAACGATCCAAACCTTGGAGGATTTGCTACGCCTTTGTGTTCTGACTTTGGTGGCGATTGGGATACGCATCTACCGCTCGCGGAATTTTCTTATAACAATAGTTATCACTCGAGTATCAAGATGGCACCGTTTGAAGCACTTTATGGTCGAAAATGTCGTTCACCGATCTGTTGGACCGACATTGGTGAAAACTTCATCACTGGTCCTGAACTTATACAAGAGATGACCGATAAAGTTTCTATTATTCTCAAGAACCTTGAAGTGGCGAGAAGTCGTCAAAGCTATGCCGACAAGCGACGTAAGCCATTGGAATTCCAAGTTGGGGAGATGGTTCTTCTTAAGGTTTCACCGTGGAAAGGTGTGGTTCGCTTTGGAAAGAAGGGCAAACTGGCTCCAAGGTTTGTAGGACCTTTCAAGATCCTGAAAAGGATTGGGAAAGTGGCTTAAAACTGGAGTTACCTTCCGACCTTAGGGAATTCATCCTGTGTTCCACGTCTCAAATTTGAGAAAGTGTTTGGCCGACGAAAGTCTGTATGTTCCGCTGGAAGACATTCAGATCGACGAGTCCTTGCATTTCGTTGAGAAACCTGTTGAAATCATGGATCGCATAATGAAGAAGACTAGAACTACAACAACCCCAATTGTCAAGGTTCGTTGGGAAAATAAACGTGGCGCTGAATTTACATGGGAACGCGAGGAGCGCATGAAGAAGAGATACCCATTCTTATTTGTATAGTTTCATTTTCCTTAATTTCGGGACGAAATTCTTTTAAGTTGGGGAGACTGTAACATCTCGTATTTTCGTTAACTAAAAGTTAACTTCGTTTACTCTCAAGGATTATTATTGTCATTTTGAAACTTGCGTGTTGTTTGTGTTTATTCTTTATTGTAATTGGGTTTTTTATGAAATGTTAAGTATAAATAATAATAATAATGTTAATATTAATAAAAGTAAATATAATAATAAGTAATAATAATGAATATAGTATTAGTAATAATAAGATTACTTTTAATATGGTTATTTATAATTTATAAGGGTTATTAAACTTAACATATTTAAAACATAAACTTAAATTAAGTTTGGGGGTTAATTTGTCATTTTAGAAACTTGAAATAGAAACTTTATGCATAAAATAATAGAAAATCAAAGTTGAGGGACAGGTGTAATTTATCAAAATCCAAACCCCCCCCCCCCCCCCTTCTCATCCCGCTTTTCCGGTGACCTCGCCGGCCGGACTCCGGCCAAGTCCGGCGAGGCACCAAAACTACCAAAATCGATGTTTTTTTTATCTAAACCGTCCCCAAACCGTTATTGAATTCGATTCGAACACAATCGTGAGCTTTGATTGCATTTAAACGTCGGTTACAACCCATTCAAGAGACATACCGAAGTTCGATAAGATCCAAAACCGTTTGAGCATTAAACGCCATCAATAATCAAATTAACTTAACACAACAATCATCTATCTATCTCGAATCGATTGCAACACCCAATTACACCTGAAACAAACACAAATAACAAATTCAATCACCATCTTCATCGCGACTTACAACTTAATCGAACACCACCCTCAGAGTTCAAAAATCGAAATTGGCAGAGGGCTTTTAGTCCAAATAATCATTCGAAGCTATCTGCAAGGATAATTGATTTCCATTGAGGGTTGCTTATCCATTGGGTATCCACGGCCGAAACCTGTTCTTCGCTGAGAGCTTCATCAATCCGAACATTATACGGGTAATTAATCACACACATATACTCGGTTTTCTTTGGGGATCAAAAGCCCTATGATTAATACAACGAACACACTCAAATCCGTGGTCAATTGGGATTGAATCGGTTCTAGGGTTTATGTGGAATTGGGGATTTATAGTTGTTGTTGTTTGATTTAAAAAAAAAAACGACTTCATATCGCGGCTGAGAGCCTTAGTTCACTGGTTAACCACCCCCATCCCAAACTAGAGGTCCCGGGTTCGAACCGGGCACCCTCTGTTTTTTTTAAAAGGTTGTTTTAGCCTTTAATTAATAAAAAAAATATTTTAAATATAAAAATAACTTTTACAAACTCTCAACATTTTTAAAATCATCTAAACCTTTTCTGTAAATTATTTCTCGAAAAAAAACTTTTTTTTAAAAAATTTTTATAAAATTATTTACAAACATCTTAACTAAATATCTTTATAAAAATAGATTTGTACGATAAGTTCAAATTACTACATTATTGGAACTTTATGTTTTTCCTTGATTAGAGATTATAATAATAATTATTCAATTCAAATATATTTTATAGCTAATTACGCAAGTTATTTACAAAGGATTAATTCCTTTAAAATCTTATAGTTAGTATCTTTCTTTTATCAAATAAATCATAAACAAGTGTTTACTAAGTGTTTTATAAATTTCCCCCCATTCATATTGGAACCCTAGTTGTTGTTATATCGTTAACCATATTATTGACCTAAATCTTATAATATAGGTGCCTTGTGACGTTCATCTTGGAACGACGTTTATTATTGTTCTTGTTAATCTTCTTAATATACTTATTGACCATGTGAGTTTTCCTTGCCTATTTTATTTATTTCACACTACTTTGGGGTGAAACATGGTTATCTATACATTGTACACTTATTAACGTTTGAGACTTGTAAGCACATGCAATTCATCTTATTATTATGTCATGGTTATTTGTGTATTGTAAGTGTTTATATGATATACATAGTTTGTTTACAATCATTAACTATTGCTAGCCTGGCAACGTCTTAGATCTTTGGGCCTGACAAGCCTATTTGGTGCTAAAGTCGATGTATTGCCGACTCCTAGAAGCCGTCTGGCTTGTGCACTAGGGAACCAAATACACTTAGCCAATCTTTTATACTTGTAATCAAGTCGAGGTTTGGTTGTAACGATATGTGTTCTATAACCTTACTAGCTTATAACCTATGACATGAATTGCTACTTGTAACCTTTTCATATTTGTATGAAACCTGGAAACTCACCAACTATTTTTAGTTGACTCTTATTTTTTATCATGTTTCAGGTCAACCTCAGTTTAAAGTGATCCTTTTGAAGCATGCTATAATCTAGGACTTAGACCTAGATAATGAAATAAAAAGTTACATTATATTATGTTATGTTGAACTTATTTCTTGTTAAGGCTTATGATTGTAATTTCCCATTCAATACTTATGATAATAAATTTACATTTTAATATAGCGTTATGTGACTGTGAACAATCGTAACCTCACATCTCGACGTTTCCGCCGTAAGGTTGGGGTTGACATAGATACACAGACTTTGACTTGTCAAACAGAATAGACAGACAACCTTCAGAGGTACCTAGATCATATAAGTGCATGAGTACGTGTAATCAAAGAACATGGAAACCCAATGTACACTACACCAAGGACTCAAGATTTCAGAAGAACAGACATGTTTGACCTAGTTGACCCGTTGGTGACTTTATGTGTTGTAAACCATTCAAGTAAACATACACATATATCATACATAGTTAACATTCAAATAGATCATATGTATGCTATATAATCCAGGTGTAACACTTAGATCATCATACAACCAAGTATCATACAAGTCATGCGAATCTAGAACATTAACATATTCACTAGTTATAACACAACTAACATGTCACACAAAGATCAAACCACTCACCACATGCCATGTGAAGCCGCTCACGACTTCACATCCTAAACCCTGCCAATCCTACTAAGTAGGGCCTCAGATTCGCACGCTGTATGATGATCATAACCATATGCTTGCATTCTACAACCTCGCAACAATCAATTACCAATCCAAACATGATGTCCTACTACTAATCAACATCCAAATCATACATGATCATAAATGTCCAAAAATCATTCATGATACCCCGGCATCACATAAAACCAAATTACCATGTTATACCACATTAGAATCTATCCATGATCATACTAACATGCTCCTAACATCCCAAACATGTTCAAGCTATCATTTTTCAGACTTTATGCAAATAAAGTTTCCCTTTTGGAAAGTACATCCCAACATCTATCAACCATCCAATGTATTCATGAATTCATCATAATTATACCATCTCAACTCATAACAATATCTAGACATGATCAACATTACCTAATCACCATAATCTAACAATCTTCATAAACAAAAGTTTCTACTTTTGGCAAGCTATAAATCAACAACATCCATTCAAAGATTTCTAGCATTCATAACAACAATCTAGCATCTAATCATCATCATGAACACATCCATAACATCAATCCATCATTAGATCATCATTACATGCAAAATAAAGTTACTATTATAGTAACCTATGAACCCAACTTCAATTCACCAATTCTTGCAAAATCAATGTATCCTAACATTCATACAACCTACTAATCATCATACAATTCATCAAACAATCATCCATCATGCATAATCATGGCATTTTCGACTAGGTTTGCTTCATACTCAAAGTTCATGATCAATCCACTAAAACATAGAATTCATGCATAATCGACGTTAACTAACATGTATTCAATCTAACTACCATACTAACATCATCAAACAACATCAAATTCGACCCCATGAAGGTCAATTTTGCAACTAGGGTTCGGCCCTCAACAAAAACCCATAAAACATGAAAATCTAACCTTTAAACGTGTATTAACTTGCAATTGATGATTCCTACGTGTTGTATGCCTTGTAATCGAATCAAATTGGTGCTTTGATGCTTGTTCTTGGCTGATTTTCGCAAAGGGAGGGGTTTGGGAGGTGTGTTGCGGCCGAATGGTGGGGATTAGGGTTGGGATTTGTTTTGTTTATGTTAATTTACAAAATTACCCTTTTAACCTTGTAATTTGTATTTTATAAAAACTAGACTTTAAACTCTTTGTAAAGTGTGTTTTAACTTCATAATATAAGATATAAACTTATGAAAATCATTATACATCTTATCTTTATAAAAACACAAGACATACGAATAAATAGGCACGTTTCCGCGTTATGCGATTAATTTTCTAATTAATATTTAAGAACGGTAAACACACAACCTAATCCAATAATACATAATCAATTAGATTCACATTAAATTAACATTATCCATTATTATTAGGTCACCAACGTTAAACGACAACCATTTGTGCTCAGGAACACACAAAACCAACGACAACTGACGCATACAGTGTATACAAGACTTAACGGAACTAACAGAGTTTGGTAACGGAAATTTACCGGATGTCATAGTGGAGCTGAAATTATTTGCCGAGAGAAGGTGGTGCGGATCCCTATGCCTAATGGTGACGTGCTCAAGATTCAAGGAGAACGGGCAAGAAGGAGTCTAAAGATCATCTCATGTATGAAAGCTCGTCGTTATCTGCTGAAGCAATGTTATGCATTTCTGGAACATGTAGTGGAGAAGTTAGCAAGGTTATATGTGAATGAGATAGTGACTAGGCATGGAGTGCCTGTGTCTATTATATCCGATCGAGACAGTAGATTTACATCTCGGTTTTGGTAGACTCTTCTGAAGGCGATGGGTACTCGATTAGACTTAAGTACCGCATATCATCCACAAACCGACAGTCAAAGTGAACGGACGATACAAACCTTAGAAGACATGCTTAGGGCATGTGTGATTGATTTGGTGGGAGTTGGGATACCCACTTACCATGGATTGAATTCTCTTACAACAACAGTTACCACACGAGCATTGGATGTGCTCCATTTAAGGCGTTGTATGGAAGGAAATGTAGATCTCCGGTGTGTTGGGCGGAAGTAGGTGAAAGCCAATTGACAAGCCCGAAGATTATGCAAGAGACGACCGACAAATATTTAAAATCAAGGATAGGCTTAAGGCAGCCCGAGATTGATAGAAAAGCTACGCTGATAACCGTCGCAAACCCTTAGAGTTCAACGTTGGTGATCATGTCTTATTGAAAGTTTCTCCGTGGAAGGGAATCATGCGCTTTGGGAAGAAAGGGAAATTGGCTCCGAGATATGTTGGACCATTCGAGATCACTAAAGAATTGCTCCCGTAGTATATCGGTTGAAGTTACCTCAAGAACTTAGTGGTGTACATGATACATTTCATGTATCGAACCTTAAGAAGTGCTTAGCCGACGGATCCCTTCATGTACCAATTGAGGAAATCAAGATTGACGAGAAACTACATTTTGTGGAAGAACCAATAGAAATTATGGACCGAGAGGTGAAACAATTAAAGCGCAGCAAGATTCCAATTGTTAGAGTGAGATGGAAAACAAGCGAGGGCCTGAGTTTACGTGGAATGGGAAGACCGATCAAATTCAAGTATCCGCAATTATTCGTGGATACAACCTCAGGACCTAACTCTAGCTGAATTTCGGAACGAAATTCTCTCAACTGGGGGATACTGTGACATCCGTCACCATCAGGTCCGTCAATTGACTCAAAATCCGTTAATTCTCTTTTCGCGCATTTATTATTTTTGCGTAATTAATATAGTTTCGAACCGAGTCTCGTCACATCTCCTTTTGTGCCAACCTTAATATTAATAACGCTAATAATAAAATTTATTCTATTATTATTATTACCGTAAATATTGTTAATATTATTATTATTATAATATATTATTATTATAATTAAGTCCGGGGTCTAAATTGTAATTTAACTAACTTGAGGGATTAATTAATTTAAAGTTAAGGGTCCTAAGTGTAAAATGAATATAATATATATATATATATATATATAATATATATATATATATATTATTTCTCGGTCAACCCTAATCGTGTCAACCCCCCCCCCCCTTGTCGTCATCGTAATTTTTCCGAGACACTCCCCTCCGTCGTGCACCATCCTTTCAACCGTTTTGCTGCTGTTAGCCACCACCGGTTGCCGGCGCCTCGTCGTTTAATCGTTTCGCAGGTAACCGATCATTATGAACTTTGTTTCATCGCGTTTCGTTTCGTGTCGTATCATGGTTGGGTCCGTGTATTGATTCGGTTGTTCGGTTTGATTCGTGTGATCCCGTATGTATACATATATATGTATGTGCGTATTGTATGAACATGTTTGTGTACCGGTTGAATATGTATGTATGTATTGTGTGTATGTGTATGTACTATGTGTATATGCGGTGTGTGTATACATATGGATAGTTATGTTTGCGATTATATATGTATGTATGCGATGAATGTATATATGTGGCGGTATATGTATGTATGCGATGAATGTATATATGTTACGGTGTGTGTGTTGTGTGTGCGTGCGGTGTATGTTTGTGTGCATGTGTGTATCAGGTGTGTGTGAGTGTGTGTTTATGCTAATCGGTGTGTGAGTGTGTGTGTTGTGTGTGTGCGTCGTGTGTGTGTATCATGATGTGTGCAGTGTATGTATCGGGTGTGTGTGTGTGTGTGTGCAGCGTGTGTGAAATGTGTGTGTGTTGTGTGTGTACAGTGTGTGTATCGTGTGTATGTGTGGCGTGTTATGTGTGTGTATGGTATGTGAATCGGTGTGTATGTATGCATATATATATGATGGAGTGTGTGATACGCATGATGTGTGTGTATACGTATGTGAGTATGTCGATCGTGTGTGCGTGTGTTTTTTGATCGTGGGTTGTGTGCGTGTCGTTCAAGCGAAAACAAACGCAGCAGCCTTCGGCTGCTATGTTCGCGACGAATAATGTGTTTGTATGTATACGTTAATATCGTATGCGTGTGTGCGTAGCTACGGTGTATGTATATATAGATATGGGAGTGTTGGATGAAGATAAGTGTAATATATATATGTGTGTGTGGTGTGAGTTATTGTGTGTGAATGTAAAAATGGGTATATAAGTGTGATGTGTGTACTCAAGTGCGTGCATATATTGCGTTTATGTAATTGTGTGTGTTATTATTAAGTTTATTATCCTTATTATTATTATTTTACCCTTATTATTATTATGTTGATCATTATTGTTATTATTATATTATCATCATGATTAATAATAATAATAATAATAATAATAATAATAATAATAATATAATATTATTATTATTATTATTATTATTATTATTATTATATTATTATCATTATTATTATTTGCTAATTTAGTTTGTTGTGTGGTGGGAATTAGATATTATGTGTGTGAGTTGCACCTCTAACCCGAATCGACCCGAACCGAACCAATACCGACCGGACTTATCTATTCTCATTGAACATGACTAAAAACTTAGTTACAACTATTATAGGTGTTTGATCATCCGTTGCTCTCATCCTTTGAAGCCTTTTTTGTTCACCTTATTTTCACATCATTTCAAGGTGAGTTTCGCGGCCCCGTTTTCATTTTAAACATTTACAAACTAGGGGGAAAAGTATGCTCACCCTTTTCATGCTGTGAACTTATTCAATTCTTTTGGGACTGTTGTGTTTACTGTTTTGTAAGTATTTATCTAGTACATGCATGAGTTGTCTTTGTGGTTTTGTATTCACAACTATTTAACTCCGTTGTTGGAGCCGATGGACAGGTATTGATAGTACTATTGGGCTGACACCCCCATCCTTGTCTGTTAGTATACTAGTTGGGACTGACAGTGGCCAGGAACGGGCCCTAGGATGAATATGTTTCGACAAATTCTTTGTGTACGTCATATGCTTATTGTGATGCTCATGATTACATGTGATATTACTTGCTTATAACTATATGCACTCATGTCCTACCAAACCATTACACAGCATCAAGTTTTTTATTATTTAAACCGCGAACTCACCAACATTATGTTGACCATTTTGAGTATATTTTTTCAGGTAACAATCATTGAGGATTGCTAGGGAAGATGGCCTTAGTGTTGACCTTAGTCTTGTATTATCTTAAACTTGGATGCATTTGACATTACTGTTATTCATATTTTGGTTACTTGTTCCAGGGTTGTGGGATTTATACTCATTTGGTTTGTATGACTATGTTTGTCGTGGAACTGACTAACCATGACACAAGTCTCCATTTGTGTTCGGTGACGTCATGTCGCGTTGACTTTCATTATTTAATGCATCTCTATTAATTAACAACGTGTTATGACGATCCCGTCCGTTATATCCTCATGTTTCCGCTATAAGTGGGGGTGTGACAGTAACTATTCAAAGGCAAATGTCTGAACATTTAAATAATATGTCTTAGCCATTCAGTATTAAACCTCATAACCATTCAGCATCAGTATAATGTTAACCATTCAGAGGTAAATGTCTTAACCATTCAGACATGTGTATGCGAAACAAACAGTCTGAACCATTTAGTGTTGAACCATTCAGACATCCGAACCATTAAGAGGTTGATTAAGAGGCTGTCAAACAGCCCGTTAGTAAGAAAGAAAATGTGCATTCGTTCGGTTTGTAATGCTAACTACTATCTCCGGAAATGCTCTATACCTTCTCTCTATTCCCCTATGTACAATTGTTCTTGAGTTCCATGGTTAGACACCTCATCTAATTCTCCACTTTAGCGTTTTTCATTCTACTAATTTGCAATAAGACTCTCTACATTTCGTCAATTTCTAGTTTCTATTGATTCTTGTAAGATCTCGGTCCTAAACATTATTACAGTTTAGTTGAGTTAATTGTTTATCAGATTTTATAATTGGCCAACCGAGCAAGGTGTGATCTTGTGTAGCGATCTTTAGGTAGTTTTGGTATATAGTTTATTCTTTTTGCGGGATTAAGCTACCAAATATAAAATCATCTATTGTACATGACCTTCCCTTGTAAGTTAGTAACTATTGTGTAATACTATATATAATTTTAGCTAGAAACTTATATTTACACATTTGTTTTTATTTTTATTTGTATAGTAATTCAGGAGCCACTAATATAACTGGAAATGCCACCAAATAAAATTGTCACAGATTTTGAGACTGATTTACGAACAAAATCACATAGATCACAAAATCAATAACGTAATCAATGTAGTTACAAAATTTGTGTCCTATAATATTCGGTTTCGACTTACTTTTAATCTTATACCAGTCACAAAAAACAAAAATATTCGGTCACAAATTTTACGGCAGTAATTTTCAGTAGCAAATGAGTCTAGTATCCCACAAGGAAGTTTTAAAAAGCTCGTAATCAAACTACAATTAGAGTTCACATAAGATTCCATATTAGTATATTACTTAAATTAGGATCTTTCAAAGCGCACATTTGACTTTAGTAGCGATATTATAATAACAACACAGAATAAAAGTGATGTCCACATATATATCTTTTACGTTAATCATTTGGTCTGTGATCATGTTACTGAATCATGAGTGTCACTTATATAATATATTAAGATCTAATTAATTATATATGTGTTCAAAGTTTTGTAGGAGAATCAAAACCTACAAGCGGCGGCACCTACAAGTGGGGAAGAAGAGTTACCTTTGCAACCTACTTTGTCCAAAACACATGGCTTGTTGTTTTTTTGTCGGACGGCGGTGGATCACCCACTCAACTTAAGAGGCTCCTATGTAAAATTAAGTTCAAATATTATACTAACACATGTTAGGATTTAGGGTTGTGAAATGATATATATACATCATAGGTAATTAGGTTCGTCTGGTTTGTGTAATGTGAATGAAAAATTTAAATGTTGTAAGTGAATTAGAATTAGTTTCGATAAAGAATTGTATGAGGTTTGTTTGATAAATTCTTGAAAGAAACTGGGATCTAAATAACTTTAATGACAAAACCACTCTTAACCCCTCCGATCCCTTGTTTCAATTCGTCCATCGTGTAACATGACCAAGGAACTTGTCATCTGCTTTAAATCGTTCCGGCCAGACGATGAAAGCATTTCTAAATCAAACCTAGTCTGTGATTACAATTGTTGGTTTCACATGAAATGAAATATATACCAAAACCTTCACCACCATTGTCGTTGCAGTCAAGCTCTTGTTAGCATAACCCTAAAAATCCATTGTGATCGATGCAAGAGATCATGTATGTATGTGATCGAGTCCTTCATGAGTAATTTTATCGTTTCTACAGTGTGACCAATTCAGTTATGTAGCTTTAAACACATGCAAGCTTGCTAATGTAATTTTCAATAAAGTTGCTTTTTAGAGACACACAATGAATAATGTGAATTAATGAAATATTTAAAATGAGTTTAAACGTGTTCAAGCAAGAAAGCCCACCCACCCTAATTAATATTAGGGGTGTTAAAAAATATCTGAATCCAAATCGAATTTGAAATATCCGAAATCGATAATTTGGAGATCCGAAATTTCGAGATTCGGATAGTGATTTTGGGAATTATTGGATATTTATGATATCCGAAATATTTTTATAAAAATTTAAAAATAGTATATATTAATTAAATTTTCCGGATATTTTTATATATTTCGGATATTTTAATAAAAAATTTGGATATCCGAAAATATTTCAATAAAAACTATTATATTATTATAAAATTTATTAAATAATACATTTTTTTTGGAATTCGGATATCCAGATACGAATTTCTAAAATTTTGAATTCGGATTGAATTCTAATATCCACTATTCGAAATTTTAAGATAACCGATTTGAACACCCTACTAATTATTTCAACTAAGCTCGATGCAAGTAAGGAGACCCAAAACCTCCTTTCTTCGTCTTGGTTCGATCTTAGTCTAGCAACGAGCAGGTACGAATGTGATTGTTGATCATGGTGGATTCATGAGGATTGGACTATCATCCAAATTGTTGTAGTTATGTTAGTTATTTACACCTTTGAATTTTAGTATAAATTTAATGCCTTGTTATATTTTTATATGTAGAGAAAAATTCAACAAGAGTATGAGAGAATCAAAAGTAAGTCCAGGAATTCATCATCAACTAATGAGTTGGAATGTCTCCATCACACCTTAGGTGGAAGACGTGGCCAAAGAGTGTTGGTGGAAAGATGAAATGATATATCAACTCATGTGTTAGTGATCGAGTGGTGAAAGTCCGACATTTAAAGGCTTTATTTCCGTTTTTACATGTCAAATTATGGGAAATAGAGTTATTTTGGGATACTATTGTGTTTCTAGGATAAATGTGAAGAATACAAATAAGTTGGAAGAAACAAAACGAAAATTGGAGCTCGGGATGTGATTATATGTAAAAAAGAAGTTTCAAGACAATGGTAACTTAAAATGGGCATAACTTAAGCTAGAAAAAGAGTTACGAGACCCAAAACCTTCTAACCGACACCTCCTCTGACGCCTGGCCTGACGCCAAACTGGAGCCACCGATGCCGATTACCGTGTTTGGTGATTTAAAACTAATTTTGAGGGGGTTTTAAGAGGGGCTACCCTCGACGATAACACCTTTCACAACATCAATCTTGGACGAAAATTATGCACCTTTCATCATTCTTAAGCTCTTTCAACATCAAGATCATCTACAAGATTCATTCAATTGGCTTTGAAGGTTCAATGATGAGGCAAGGCTAATTTGTTTTTGATTCACTTCGGGGGATGGGTTTGTACAAGTTTTTATTTTTTTTAGTTTGTAACCTAGATTTGAGATTGGATCTTGAACCTTTTAAGCTCTTTGGGTTTCAATTTATGATTTGATTATTTAACAGTTTGATGATGTTTAACGTTATTTTGATTTTTTATAACTTTGGTTGTCTTTAATCATTGTGTGATTGATTATTAGAATTAGGGTTCCATTATTCAAATTAATAATTGTGTGACTAAAGTCCTTTAAGATTTAATCTATAATTATCCCTTAGATCCTATCATATGTAATTCACCATTAATGACTTCTTATTAAGTTTCATTAGAAAATTTGTAACTTTACCAAATCTAAATCCTAAAGGGGATTGCTTTTTCTTCAAAATTGTCATAAAAACTAAACTTTTATTTCGTTCATTTAGTATTTCTCAGATAGATCCTTAATCAATTTTATTTTCAATGTTTAATTCTTTTAGTTTGATCGTTACTAGCACTTCCATGTGATTCCCTGTGAATTTAACACCCTTCTTACCCTTGCTATTAAGAGTGATTAGACATTCTTTAGTTAATATTTTTGACCAACCACACAACATTGATCGTTAAAAGCATACCCTTATGACCAACAAACACACAACAAGTGTAACAACATCTCCTACCTCTTCAAGTACAATTAAAAGCAATGCAAGATCAAATTGAACAACTCCAAGCTCCGAACAACAGGCAAGAATTAGTTTTTGAATTGTTATGGCGGTATATTGTGTTACGGTTTTACTTTTATTGGGATAATATATTCTACAGGTTTAGTTTTTTGAGTTGTTAAATGGTGGTACATTTAAAACGTATTGGCAGCACTTTGTTTGAATTATTATGCTACTTGCACCTTGGGAATGTAAAATATACATTACAGTTTATTTTTATATTGTTCATCGTATTAAATATTTCATAGAAACAAATAATAATAAGGTAACTGTATTGCGTTAGACATGTCAACACTATAGGGTGTAGAATTTAGTTTATTTTATTTTTTTTAATTGGTATACCGCGTCAACATTTCAGTGCTATAACTAATTTTTATATTATATTTAATTTTTAATTTTCAAAAAAAAATTCGCTAAAACATATTTGCATCTAATTGTCGACACTAGAAGGTTAATCTATCGTGTTGACTGTTTAGACCTTATTGGCGATATGCACGATGTCGACATGTCGAGGCAAAAGGTTTGGGGGGCGACATGTTGACTTGACTAACTAACAAGCATTAAACTTCATAAGTCTCTTTTCTTGTAGTGTTCTTTGATAATCAAATTAATACGAGTAGGAATCTAAGAGTACTCTCCAAGCATAAATATTTAATTTCTTTGAAATAGACTTGAACCACGTAATAGTTTTTAATAATTTTCTCGTTTTTGGGATTGAAGCTTATGTTAACATAATTATAAGAGTTGAATTTCTTATAAACATAAGATCAAATGTAACTTTTGATGATAAAAAAATCAAATAAAGTTGGATTAACAAACAATCAGTTGGTTTGCAATGTGATGATATTACTACTCAAGATTCTATGAAAACCCTAGCACTTGGAAAAGCACGCCTAAAAGAAGATATAATTAGGCGTAAAGCAATGTGAAATAGCAAGTGCCTAGCTACAATAACTTGTTACATGGGTTATTGAGTGTGTGTAAAAAATGCAGCCACATATACAATGATTTTGATCAGTCTCATACTTACTAAACATGTATTGTAGGTTAGTTAGCGTGATAAGTTTCTTAATGATTGGTTAACATTGCAAGTAATCTTTTATATTTAATAAAAAAAAACAAGTTAATCACTTGCTAACATATTAAGCCACCATTTGCGGAAAAGATTCAAACTCTCGCTTTATATCTTCAATTTTTTGTACAAATAGTTGTCGACTCATGTGAAAATGACGTTTAAACGGTTCATGTACATTAGGTCCTTAGAAGATAATCTCTGATAAAAGAGTTAAATTCCATTTTGCTCTCTAAGGTTTGATAAAATTAATCATTTTCTTTCAAAATATTAAAAATATCAATTTACATTCAAAGTTCTATAATCTTTTTCAATTTCATACCAAAAATTTTATTAGTTGTTTTAATTTAAATTCAAAATATAAAACTTTTGGTTTGAAACTAAAACAAATAATATTTTTTTTGGATTAAAGTTGATTTTTTAAAACTTTTGTAGGAAGATGATTAATTTTGTTAAACCTTAGGGAGCAAAACTATACTTATCTCCTTCTAGGATGTGTGTTAGTTGCCCCACGATCCCGTTTAATTTGAGCATGTGATGTTAATATGCCTGAACTTTTCGTTTGACGAACTATTTTATTGGACCTTGGCTTGAACCGCACTAACGGAAAGCTCATTAGCTTCGGATGAATCTGAAGACGACGAAGATAATAAATCCATTTTGAAAAACAACATGGAATAGAGATTGCTTAAAAGTTGCGAGTAGAATATGAGATGTGTGAAAGATATTTAAATTATAATTATATTTAAAGTGTGAACATTTAGAAAAATATTGAGTTAACTAGTTGTTAAACGACTACATCTCGCCATCCTACGCGCCCAACACTCGTGAGACCAGTATTCTGTACACTCGGTCTTACATTTCTGGGATGGTGCTACTCTATATGTGAGTAGCTTAGGTGGATTAATAAAGGATTATATATCTGTTGGTTTCCTAATAGGAATTTAGGAAGATTAATAAAGGAAAAGTAAATAAGCAGCACATGGGGAGCACAACAAGTTAATCTCCTGAGTCTATTTAAAATTGTACTTTACAAAAGACTTTCTTTGCCACTTACACATGATTTTCTTTAGTGGAAATCAAGAAAATACACACTTTTTAGTTTGGTGATACTTATGTAGCCTGTAGTTACATAAGACAAGTTATACTTATATAAACATAACCTACTTTTTAGGAAAAATGGAGAAGATCTACGAACACACGTCATATATATGTTATGACTATATAAGGATGACAAATTCTATATAATAGTTGACCTATGTATCACACAAATTAAATAAAAATATTAAATTAAAAATTACTAATCAATATTTATAATTATAAATTTATTATTTGAGATGATAAGATATAATTAAAATTATATATAATTAACTAAGTAATAAAACAATAGTAACAATTTTCAAAACTTTCGTATTTGAAAATTTTGTTTATTTTTTTAAATGATTTTTAAACACTGACGTCTTTTTAAAATGTAATTTGTATTAAAAAACGTCATCGTTCATAGATTGTTGTTTCAAAATTATATTTTTATATTAAAAAGAAACATGTTTTTTTTCTTTAAATATTTGTTTAACAATTTTGGAAAAAATATACAATATTATTAGCATTTAGTATTATCATTACAAGATTGAATTGCTATGGTAGTGACATGTGTCAAAATAATTGTAAAAAGATGACTTGTGACAAAATGATTTTGAGAAAGACATGTGTCGATAACTATTTTACATTGTTAGTATAAAATAAATAACAATTAACAACTACTCTAGATATTTGTTTCTCTTTTTGTGATAGATTATATTAGAAAACTAGCCTAATGACCTGTGCGTATATGGATTGAAAATTTAAAATTTTCATTAAATGCATTTAAAATATAATAGTCACGAGAACATAAGTTTTTAATTTATAAAGAACATTAGAATTAAAAAAATATCTACAGAATAAAATTACATGACAACTTTAAATACAAAAGAAAACACAAAATTTTACAAATCTCTAAAAACGTCTTTGTATACGACATTTAAGTTTGTACTTGAAAGTTCACCATTACCATCCAATATAATTAGCTTTAATCCATCCCGTCTTGTAACGTTTGACAAATTGACATATAGTTGTCCATGTTTGAAGACGGATTGTTTCAAAAATTAATAACTTGCATAATGATTGACCCCAACTCTTGTTTATAGTCATCACAAAATACACAGCTAAGAGGAATTGCATTCTTTAAAACTTAAATAGTATCCTTTTGTCAATAGATATTAAGAAAATTCTAAGGATAAAAATACATTCTTTAATATTACCATAATATATAATCTCTATTAAGATATACAGATACAAAATTTATAAAAATATAAAAGAAACATAATTCAGTTAGTAACTTATGTAACTTAGGACATCATCATTTTAAAATGTTTCCTTGCATTCTTTATATTTGAAATGAAAGCAAAACCAAAAAAATAATATCATTTAATAATTTGAGTGCTTGACTTAAAATGTTTAGTAAATATTGAACAACATAAATAAATTATAAACACAAACGTGATAATTAAGTCATTTGTTTACTTTAATAGCATGCAAATTCGTTAAAACTCAATATAGAAAACTATGAATTGGCAAAAAAAATATGTACATTCGTATTAATTTTATAAAGTATAAAAAATAAATGTATAGAAAAATCAAAAGGTTAAATGTCATTATTTTTGTATAAATTAACGTTTGTTAAATATTTTAATGACATGTTATAGTATTTCAAACTACTACACTTTTTGGAAATAGATTTTCAATCAAAATACACATAAATTGTTGGTTTTAAATAATTGGCTTAGATCTTTTATTCTAATAAATTCTTTCTTTTTTTATATCATATTGCTAAGAAGACGACATGTGTCAATCGCTTACTAAGAATGTGTCATATGACAAATTCTTGCTTAAAATTAAGTCACATAAATAACATGGTAAGAAATGATATTTAATAAGATTTTAAAAATATGAGAGGCATCATATCAGTGTATAATGTAGAAAACAACAGGGAAAATATGAAGAATAACTTAAACATTTTACCAAACTGGACGTCATAATAAAGTAATTTAAAAATGAATATGATAGTTGATAATTGGTTGATATACATGCATGTATCATAGTTAATATTACATTTTTAATATACTTTATGTATCGAATGGTATTACTTTGTTACGTATTTGAAATGTATATTAAATTTAACAAATATTATTTGAGAAGAAAACAAATGCTAACAAGACTATGACTTGAAAGGTGCTGAAAATGAAGAAAACTATGCAAAGTACATGGAGGCCGTAAGCTACGGCCTGAGGTAGTAACTTATGGCTCTGAGCTGAGTCCGTTTGTGAACCCCATAAGACAGGAGATTTGGCCATCTATGTGACATCCGGTAAATTTCCGTTACCAAACTCTGTTAGTTCCGTTAAGTCTTGCATACACGTGTCGTAAACACACACTAGTTGTCGTTTAACGTTGGTGACCTAATAATAATGAATAATGTTACAATTAATTTTAATCTAATTGATTATGTGATTATTGTGTTATGTTTATGTGTTTGCATGTTTTAAATGTTAATTAGAAAATTAATCGCGTAACGCGGAAACGTGCCTATTTATTCGTATGTCTTGTGTTTTTATAAAGATAAAATATATAATGATTTTCATTAGTTTATATCTTTATATTATTAAGTTAAAAGCATTTTACAAAGAGTTTAAAGCCTAGTTTTTATAAAATACAAATTACAAGGGCTTAAAGGGTAAATATGAAAATTAAAATTAAACAAAACAATCCCAAACCCTAGCCCACCCCAAATCGGCCGCAAACACTCCTCTCTTCCCCTCACCATTGCGAATTCGACCAAGAACAAGCATCAAAGCATCAATTTGGTTCGATTACAAGGCATACAACACGTAGGAATCATCAATTGCAAGTTAACACACGTTTAAAGGTTAGATTTTTACAAGTTTTATGGGTTGTTCATGGTGGCCGAACCCTAATTCGTTTATGGATCTTCATATGGTCGAATTTGATGTTGTTTGATGATGTTAGTATGTTAGATAGAATACATGTTGTTTAACGCTGATTATGTATGAATTGTATGTTTCTAGTGGATTGATCATGAACTTTGGTTTTATGCAAACCCTAATTCGAAATTGCATGATTATGTGAAGTTGATGATTGTTTGATGAATGTATGATGATTTGTAGGTCGTATGAATGTTAGGATACGTTGATCTTGCAAGAAATTGATGAATTGAAGTTGGTGTTCATAGCTTACTAATAATAGTAACTTTATTTTGCATGTAATGTTGAATTATTGATGAATTGATGTTATGGATGTGTTCATGGTGATGATTAGATGTTAGATTGTTGTTGTGATCATTGGGAATTCAAGAACACATGTTATAGTTCATACATTACTAAATATAGTAACTTTTTAGGATATGAATTGATGAGTTATGATGTTTGGATGTTGTTGATCATGCTTAGATGTTGATATGAACTTGAATTGGTATATTATTAATGAATTCATGAATGCATTGGATGTTTAATAGATTTTGGGATGTGCTTTCCCAAAAGGGAAACTTTATTTGCACAAAGTATGATGGATAATAGTTTGAACATATTTGGGATGTTAAAAGCATGTTAGTAAGTTCATGGATGAATTCTAATGTGATAGAACATGTTAAATTAGTTGTATGGGATGTTTGGATAATCATGGGTGATGTTTGGACTTTGATGATCATGTATGATGTTGATGTTGGTTAGTAGTTAGGACATCATGTTTGGGACTGGAAATTGATTGTTGTGATATTTGTTGAATGCAATGAACATGGTTAATGAATATGGTTATGTCATCATAAACGCGTGCGAATCTGAGGCCCCTACTTGGTAGGATTGGCAGGGTTTAAGATGTGAAGTCGTGAGTGGCTTCACATGGCATGTGGTGCGTGATTTGATCGTTGTGTGGCATGTTAGTTGTGTTATAACTAGTGAACATGTTAATGTTCTAGATTCGCATGACTTGTATGATACTTGGTTGTATGATGATCTAAGTGATACACCTGGATAATATAGCATACATATGATCTATTTGAATGTTAACCATGTAGGATATATGTGTATGATTGCTTGAATGGTTTACAACACATAAAGTCACCAACGGGTCAAACGGGTCAACTGGGTCAAACGTGTCTGTTTTTCTGAAATCTTGAGTCCTTGGCTGTAGTGTACTTAGGGTTTCACATGTTCTCTATTTACACATACTCACGTACTTATATGATCTAGGTAACCTCTGAAGGTTGTCTGTCCATTCTGTCTGTCAAGTAAAACTCTAAGTGTCTATCACGCATATCAGGTGAGTTCATGCCCCACTCTTTATTTAATCTCTTTTGGGGGAGATAGCATACTGGTAAATCGCAAACGCATTATATATTCAAGTTGTGTGTAATATTAATATAGTGTTGATAATATGGAAAAGTCCTCACACTTTCGAATTGTTAATATTGAATAGCGGGGAAATTTGGGTAGTACTACTGGGTCTGATGAGCCCCACCTGTGTGACTCGAGGTCAACTGGGTGCAATTTGTCCTATTGAACATTGTCACGACCTGTTAAGTCATGAAAGGAGGCAACAACGTAACACAGTCAGCTTCAATTGCGAAACCACTATGAATTAATATTTATTATTAATGGACTAGCTATCTGTTACAATACACTACTCTTATATCTCTATCATTAAACTGTTTATGTTTTAATATCTCTTGAACTCACCAACCATTGTGTTGACATTTTAGTATGCTATTCTCAGGTCATTAGCTTGCTTGCCATAGGAGCACTACATGGTTCACTTGCATTCTAAGACTCGGTCTTCAAGACATTTTTAGTATTTTAATGGTTATTGTTTACTCTTTTGGGTTGACGCATGTTTTTGCCATAGTACATTTTTATTTATTTGGGTTGTTTTACAAAACGCTTCCGCACAGTTTAAAGTTTATACTTTGGTGTGACATCCGTCACCTTAAGGTCCGTCGAACGACATAAATAAGCATAGAAATATTTTAATTATTCTTCATTTTCTTCATGAACTCCTGCTTTAAGGAATTATGTCTGCTTATTTTCTCTTGTGCATGTACTTCCTTCGAGAACGTGTGTTAAGCATAAAACTTTTATAAATTTCATCACCATTACCACCAAATATATCATTTTTAAATTCGACCATTATCATTAATAAAACCATTTTAGATTATCAAATGCCATTAAACACGCTTTAACCTTAATATAACGAACAGTTAAGATCGTAATCAACCGAAACAATTTTGGGAAACTCGAGGGTTAAGTGCAGGGACTAAACTTGTGATTTTGCAAACTTGGGCTGGGTATATAAACCCCATTCCCAGTCATTCCTCACTCACTTCATCTTCTTCACCTCTTCACTCCCTACACACACATTTTCTTCATTCTAGCACCAAAATCTACCCGTGTGGTCTCGTTTTCATCATCTAGTCTTCATCTACAGCCTCATCTACTCATTTCTAGCAGGTAGACGAATTTGGTTGTCTCTTTTCTTGTCTTTTTACTGCTGTGTTTTCTAGGGTTTCGGGTGCTCGGGTTCATCCGAGCACATGAGGTCGTGTGGGTGCGTGTGAGGTCTTTCTGCTTGTGTTTCATGTTTGTGTATGTTTGTTGAGTGTTTTTGGAAGTCTTCGTGGTATAAAACTCGCGTTAGAGCAGCTCGGGGGCTGCTCAGCCCAATCACAGTCGCGATTCTGCAGTTCAGGCGACTGGGTCTGTCATGCGATTGAGCCGTGCGACTGAGTGAGTCGTGCGACTGAATCATGCGTCTAAGTCAATCATGCGATTGAGTTGTGCGACTAGGCATGTCGTGCGACTGGGTGTTTGTATGCGATTGAGTCATGCGTGCGAGTGAGTGTATACGATTGAGTCATGCGTATGAATGATTGTGTGCGATTGAGTCAGGTGACCGACTGAGTGTATGCGATTGTGCGTGTTTCGCACGACTGGATTCCAATCGCACGAATGAAGGTTCAATCGCACGAAAGTAGCTAATTCGCACGATTGAGGGTTGATTCGTGCGCATGGAGGTTGGGTTGTGCGAATGTGTGTGTTGTGTGGTGCGACTGAGTCCAATCGCACGAATGAAGGTTCAATCGCACGAAAGTAGCTAATTCGCACGATTGAAGGTTGATTCGTACGAATGGAACGTGGGTCGAGCGTCTGGTCCTGTTGTGTGACTGATGATGAGTGTGAATTTCCCTTGAACGTCTGATGATGATAAGGCAACATCAGTAAAAGTGTCATTGCTTGACCACAAAGATTAAGTCAACGCTATCAACATGCACATACTATTTCAATTGAAATAAACCTAACATTCTACAATTACCGACAACCCATTTGAAACTACAAATACTTAACTAGTGTCATCTTTCATAACAATGAGATCTTTACAAGGATGTCATAAGCAATGACGACTACTCGTAGTACTTGGATCTACATAAGATCTGATACGTGTGTCCGCTTGTGTGTGTGTGCCACCCACGACCGAACCGATACAACCCGAACCGACCGAACATTACTATACGCTTATTACATGTCATTAATGCTTGACAATAACTGTTAGTAGGTGTTTGACCGATCATTGCATTCAACTGTTGGAAATCTCGATCTTTCCTACTTACCACTTAACATGTGAGTTTCGTGGCCCCTTTTTATGCTTATACTATTTTACAAACATTTACAAACATGGGGGAAAAGTATGCTCGCCCGTTTTCTATGCTGTACAATATACATACAATTTCATACAAGGAATCAACGTGACACTGTGTTGCAAGTACTTATCTGATTCATGCTTGGGTCTGCTGTGTGGTTCTATCTTTGCAACTATTTACTTCCAGTGTGGGAACCGACGGTTAGGTATTGGTAGTACTACTGGGTTGACACCCCCACCCTCGTGTTGGTATACTAGTTAGTACCAACAATAGCGGGTACGGCCTTGGGTGAATATATGCCGACAATTTCTTTGTGTACGTCGCTAGGTTTGGTTGCAAAGCTCATGTCATGTGATTTTACTTGTGTATATAACTGTATTCACGGTATTCCATATCATTTACTTTATACAGCATCACTTACACTTTTTATTACTTAAACCTGCGAGCTCACCAACAATTTTGTTGACCATTTTGAGCATATCTTTTCAGGTGATCATGCTAGCTGAGGTTCTAGGTGTGCTGCCTTAGTGGAGATCCTAGGATGCATTTTTCGGGCCAAACTTGTCTTTTTGAAAACAATTGTTGTAACTGCTTCAAACAACTTTATACTTTGTAACTTGTTCCCGAGTTGTGGGAATTGCATACAATGTTATTACCTATGTTTATCTTATATCATGTTTATGCTTATGGCTATGTTGTCGTGAATACTGACTAAACACGACACAAGTCCCCTTGTTGTCGGGTGTCGTCATGACATGCATGTCATCATTATTATTATTGCATCTCTATCGCTTACCATGGGTTATGACGATTCCCGTCTCGTCGCAACCCCGTGTTTCCGCTCTTAGCGGGGGTGTGACATTTGGTTGATTTTATTTTAATTATGGCATATAGAGTCGTTCTGTGTAACTATTGACTGTGATCCTGGTTTGTTCACACGCCTCGCGGTAAAACTCCGCACGTGGATTTTGAGGGTGTGACAATCTAGTTGAAGGTAGGTCGTAGGTTACAGCCAATAGGCCGTAAGTTACGATCTAATGCGATATTTGAGGATTGTTTCAAATTTTAAAACCTAATATTTAATCCCTAACATTTGGGTTTCGAAAGGAGACTTGTCTCCAACCCCAAGAACGAATCTTGGGACTAATTTGAGCATTGGAAATCTCTCTAATCATTAAGTGATCAAGGATTCATATGCTCAAAGTGAAGATTGAAGAGGTTATGATGAAGATGCAAGGCTAAACCACCTGTGATCATCTCCGGGTGGACGGTTGTGATTGGATAATACATGTTGTGTTTTACCTAGTCAAGACATAAACTTTGATCATTTAATAAGTTTTCTTTGTTTATATGTTTGAATCATATGTCGATTAAAGATTCTTGTTAGTGGATTTGATTATTGCTTATCAAGTTATCAGTCTTGTATTGTTAACGTTGAGTAGTAATTAGGTTATTATCATTAATTAGGGATTGCAAATAAAGTTTCTAGATTGTGGAATTAGTTAGTTTACTAGTTAATTTACGTAATCATTATCAAGTTGGTAATTAGCTTTCAATATATGTAATAAACAAGTTATGTCTATGTGACTTCAAGATTAGATAAAACATAAGCCGTGTATTCAATTACATTCCTGAAACCTGGTTGTGATCCTTTTCATCTCAATAATTATAAACCAAGTCCAAGTTTTCCTTTTATTTCATAAAGTAATTGTTTTTAAGTTAATTTCATCCACATTCATTTATAGTCAAAGTAACAATAGTTTAGTTTAATTAGTAATTTAGATAAATAATCAAGCGAATCGTGTAACGCTAACCACATGCTCCCCGTGAATACGATATCTGACTTACCCTAGCTACCTAGGTTAATTAGGTTTTTGTATGATCCCAACGACAGATCATCAATAGTGTAGAATAAAGAAATCAATTGTAGATGTATTTTAATGAGAATGTAATTTTTTATATATAACAAAGTTGTATAATATTTTACAATAATATAGGATGATTACTAAGGAAATTATGTAAGGAATGAATAAAATATCTTTTAGTTATTTTAGCAACTACTTAAAATTCAAATTTTAAATTTAAATTTTTTAAAATATGATATTTTTTAGAGAATGTATATTTTAAGTTATTTAATAAATTATAGCTATTATTATTAATTTTGAAAGAATAATATTTTGGATGAGATTGACGAAATTAATGGCTAATTGTAGTTTGTATAATGTAAATGGAAAATAATAATGAGTTTCATGGTTGATTAACGGAATTAATGACTAAATGCAGATAGTATATAATCTGCATTAAAATCAAGCCACGTGCAATTGTTTACTGAAATTGTATTGTTAATAAAACGACACGTGGCAATTGTTTGCTAAAAATTTATCATGTAACAACAAATTACTTAAAATCAAATCACGTGGTTGAACCCTTTTCATTTATTATAAATAGAGATAGAGATTACCCTTTCTCTACGCCTTGAAGCTTCCTTATTATAGATTAAAAAATAAATAAATAAACAAAATATTTACCAAATATATCTTAGTGAGAAATTATGATACATAAAAATAAATTAAATAGATAAAAATTATTTACTTAAAAATCCTTTCCCTTACAGATTCGACGAATGCAATGGTAAATTTTATCATTAAATATTTTTGTGATTGTTATTTTCTTTTTCTAAAGTCTGGCTCTACCTTTCTTTCACTAGTGTCCCGGCTCTTAGTATAATTAATCTAACGTACTCTTATTATAATCATTCCACTAAATTAAAGCATGCTTTTTTCTAAGTGAACTATTATAAACTATTATGAAAGCATCCTCTTTTATGACCAATCTCCCTTTGTGACCAAGGGAGCCTTTATATAAATTACTTCCTTAACATCATTGTTTTAATTATTTAATTATTTCATATAATTAACATCTTCAAGCCGTTGGCATTGGTAATGAATTGTATATTTCTTCATAGTCAGTAGTCGGTTCTTTAATTTCCTTAACCCATAAGACCTCCCACATTGTTATTTTTGAGTGGGTCCGTCGCGAGATTTATATAAAAAGATAGTTTTTCCACTCTGACCTAGTTGCATGGGCAACCTAGGTTGCAACCCCTTCACATGTCACATGTCACACTATTATTGGCTTTCATTTTATTATTTTTCCTTACAATCAATTTCACATAGAATTGGATTTTACTTTAAATCATCTGAACAAACGGTATTGGTTTTTTAAACATACTAATGTATTTACTAAAATAGAGTTGTTTCAAAATTTGTATTTTTAGGTTGAAATACATATAAAAAATTTATTCATGTAATATACTTTGATGTTGTTAAATAATCATAATTAAATCATACAATAAAGAAATTGGCTTGAATTGGAGTGTGAATATGATTGAAAAAATGAGTTTGTTTAAGTTGTGTATGTGAAAAAGAGAAATTATTCTTTTACTAAAATATTGTATTGAGATACGTCACTAATGTAGATGCTTTAAATGTCTAGTATGCGGGGATACTTGTCCCTATACTAATAAATCTCTATACTAATAAATAAAAATGAACCCGACAACTTGTCATCATTTTAGATCATCTAATAATTGGTTGTCCCGTTTCTTTATTGTATTAACTATAAATGCTATAATGGTTATTTTTAATTAATAACTTTTTATAATTAAAATTTCAAATATGTAAACTTCAAATTTTCAAATGTGCAATACAAGGGTTTATTCAATCCGTATAATACACAATATTAAAGACATAACTTTTTATATTAAATCATGTAACAGTAAATTTATTTAGTCTGTGTATTACACGAGATTATAACCTAGTGGAATATAAAAAACAGAATGGACGAGGAATGAAATGTATGAATGAATGAAATAAATCATTATATTCAATTTCATATTTTGTTACCCTATAAGAAATTAAATGAATTATTATTTTGTGTTATTTATTCTTGAAAGAAAAGCATGAATGAAATACAAAAGTGGTTATGGTGTGGTTGCCGATAGTGACCGATGGGGGTTCCCGTTGGCGGTGGGTGGGGGATGATGGTGGTGGTGCTGGTGGTAGTGGTGACCAGTGGTGTAACATCCAGCCTCACACACCATCAATATTGTCCGATTACCCACAAGTAGCTCACGAATTTGTTTTTAATTGTTTCGATGAAAACTTCCCATACCCATTCCTGGATTACTGTCACCTGATGATGCTTAACTATGGAGTTCTCCTCTCATCCAAAGCCAATGCTCCTAAAACGCGTTGGTGATATTAGAGGCGGGACATTTCTTATGAACCATGAATCTCTCATGTCCACAATCAATATGGGATCTAGAGTGTTACAAACACCCATCCCATTTTAACTTATCGTCCTCGATAAGGTTTGCCCCACCATCTCATCTATGGATGTGGGATTGGGCTAAGGTGTCCCTCTAAACACTCCCAAAGACTCATCATTCTTGATGAGGTTTGCCCCACATCTCGAACGGGACAGGAGTGACTCTGATACCATTCTGTAACATCCGGCTCACACACCACCAATATTATCCGCTTTGCCCACGAGAAGCTCATGGATTTGCTTTTGTTTGCCCGGGTGAAAACTTCTTAGAGTGGTCACCCATCCCTAGATTACTGTCATCTGAGCCCGATTAACTATGGAGTTCTCCTCTCATCCATAGCCAATGCGCCCAAATTACGCTGGTGATGTTAGAGGCAGGACATTCTTTTGAACCAGGAATCTCTCCTATTTATGACCGAAGTGGGATTTTCCTAAAGTGTTACAAGTGGTTACAAATCGTGGCGGGTGGTGGTGGTGGTAATTGGTGGTTGTCAATGGTGGGGGTTATGGTGTTTGTGGTGGTGGTGGTGATTAGTTGTGGTGGTGGTGGCCAATGGTGATTGGTAATAGTGGTAGTGGCCGATGGTGATAGGTGGTTGGTGGTTACTAATGGTTTTCTCTGGTGGTGGTGAAGGCTGGTGCTGGTCCATTTGTGGTGGGTGGCAGTCGACTATGGTGGTGATTGCCGGTTACTAGTGATGGTGGCAATGGTCGGTGCTAGTGGTAAGTGGTGGTGGCCGGTGGCGATTGGTGGTGGTTGCAAGTGATGATCGATCTTGGTGGCCAATTGTGATCGATGGTGGTCATGGTGGCTGATGTTGGTGGTTGTGGTGCTGGTGATGTTGATGATGATTGATCTTGTTGGTCGATTATGATGGGCGGTGGTGGTTAGTGTTGGTGGTGGTCGTGGTGGTGGAAATGGTGGGGGCCTATGGTGATTGTGGTTGTGGTCATAATGGTTGGTGGTGGTGGTGGGTGGAGATGATAGCGGTGTTGATGGTGGCAGCGGGTGATGGTTAGTGGTGGTGGGTAGGAGATAGTGGTGGTGACTAAGAATGAAAGAATGAATAGAATGAAAAAACAAGGTGGTCGATGGAATAAATTTGATGTGCTTAATTACTCATGTAATGATATATTTCATTATTTTACCAACCAAACATCTTTTTTCATTCACTTTCAATTGTTCATTTCATTCGATTTTTATTCCAACATATCAAACCCTACCTAAAAAGCCACGTTTTCATCATTAACGAGATCGTCACGTGTATATGAATTGCATAGTGGTTACTTATTGCAGGTTCGTTAGAAGTACTTGACGCGATCCATTTGTAAAAACGTTTGTGGACTCTTATATGAGTTGAATGTTTATTTAAGAAAAGAGAGAGAAAAAAAGACTGGACCAGAAACGAATTTGATGTGTTTAGACCCATTTAAGAAGTTTGAGATTTGGGCCAAGACCAAAAGAGTCCAACACAAAAACTATTCTAGCCCATAAGCAATTATGATTTGGAAGAATCTAAAGAGCTTGAGAGCTCGTGACAAAACTATTAAAAATTTGTAAGATATGTTTTAACAAGCATTTGATTAAAAAGAAAATCTAAAACGCTCATAAAATTCAAAATAAAATAAATATATTCACTCCTCCCCTCCATTTTGCTACAAAAGATAAAAGTATAATTGTTTTTATTTTGAACCTTAAACGTATATTCAAGTGAACCAATTTCCTATCGCCCTTAGTATTGTATTCACTAAGTGGGGAGGAATTTTCTATTTGCTTGGCTTAAAAACAAATCTCACAAGGACCCTTAGGGAGCTATGTTGAAAGAAATAGAATGTAGTGAAATGAAATTGAGAAATTAATATAATTTTAAGATAATATTATGTTTGAGTGTGTAATAAAATATAAAACCCAAAGGAATGTTTCACCTCAAATTTCTGTGGTTGTGTGATTTCAAAATCCATCCACCTAGAGAGGGTGATGGCGAGCGATGGTGGTGGTCGGTGGTGGTTTCCATTGGAATGGGGTAATGGAATGGATGAAGTAATGGAATGAATGAAATAATAGAATGGATGAGAAAATGCAATGAATCATTACATTTCGTTGTTATGTTTGGTAACCATTTAAAAATAGATTAATCGTTACTTTTTGTTGTTTGTTAAGTATGAAAACCGAATCAATGAAATGTAAAAGCGGTTATGATGGTGATAGAAAGCGATAATGGTGGTCGTTGGTGGTTTCCGGAGGTGGTGGTGGCTCGATGGCCCGAGGGTGGTTTCGGCGGCGGTGGTGGCCGACGGTGATTTCTGGAGGCAGCGGTGGTTTCCGGCGACAACAGTGGCCCGAGGGTGGTGGCTAGCGGTGGTTTCCGGAGGCGGCAGTTGCCAGCGGTGGTTCTGGCGGCGGTGGTGGTTTCCAGCGACGGAGGCCCGAGGGTGGTGGCCGGCGGTGATTTCTGACAGTGACGGCCAGCGGGTGGTTAATAATGAGTTAATATGCCCGTACGTATCATAGTTAATATTGCATTTTTAATATACTTTATGTATCGAATGGTATTACTTTGTTACGTGATTGAAATGTAGGTTAAATGAAGCTTAACGGACATTATTTGAAAAGAAAACAAAAAATAACAAGACTACGCCTTAAAGGTGCTGAAAATAAAGAAAATTATGCAAAGTGCAAGGAGGCTGTAAGCTATGGCCTGAGGCCGTAACTTACGGCCCTGTGTTGAGTCTGTCTGGTTTGGCCGTCTGGTTGAAGGTAGGCCGTAACCTACGGCCTATAGGCCATAAGTTACGGTCTAACATGATATTTTGTGGATTGTTCCAAATTTTAAAACCTATTTAATCCCTAACATTAGGGTTTCGAATGGACCTTGGCCTCCAACATCAAGAACGAATCTTGGGACTATTTTGAGCCATTGGAACTCTCTCTACTCATCAAGTTATCAAGGATTCATATGCTTAAAGTGAAGATTGAAGAGATTATGATGAAGATGCAAGGCTAAACCACATGTGATCATCCGGGTGAATAGTTTGTGATTGGATAATGCATGCTTGTGTTTTTACCTAGTCAAGACATAAACTTTGATCGTTTAATAACTTTTATTTGTTTATGTGTTTTGAATCATATGTTAATTAAAGATTCTTGTTAGTGGATTTGATTATTGCTTATCAAGTTATCAGTCTTGCGTTGTTAACCATTGAGTAGTAATTAGGTTATTATCATTAATTGGTGATTGCAAATAAAGTTTCTAGATTGTGGCATTAGTTAGTTTGCCAGTTAATTTAAATAATTAGTTGTCAAGTTGGTAATTACCTTTTAACATACGTGATAACAAGTTATGTCTATGTAACTTCAAGATTAGATAAAACATAAGCCATGTATTCAATTATAATTCTGAATTCCGGTTGTGATCTTTTTCATCTCAATAGTTCTAAACCAAGTCCAATTTTTCATTTTGCTACATAAAGTGATCGTCTTAAGTTAATTTCATCCACATCCATTTACAATCAGAGTGACAATAATTTAGTTTAGTTAGTAACTTAGATAAATAATCAAGCGAATTAGGTAACACTAATCACAAGCTTCCCGTGGATACGATACATGACTTACCCTAGCTACCTAGGTTACATAGGTTTTTGCATGACCCAAACGACAGGTCATTAGTGGTGGCTGGCGGTGGTTTCCGGAGGCGGTGGTTGCGGGTGATGGTTAATAGCGGTGGCGGTGGCCGACAATGGTTTCCGGTGGCAGCGCCAGTTTCCGGAAACGACGGTGGCGGTGGCCGGTGGTGGTTTCCGGAGGCGGCGGTGGTTTCAATGGCGGTAGTGGCCCGAGGGTTGGTTCCGACGGTAGTTTCCGGTGGCCATGATTTCTGGCGACGGAAGTAGCCGGTGGTGGCCTTCGGTGGTTTCCGGTGGCGGCAGGCTCCGGCGGTGGTGTTCCTGGGATAGTGGTGATTGGCGGCGACGACAGTTTTTGTGATGAGTGAATGAGTGGTGTGGTGACTAATGATGGAAGAAGGGATGGAATGAAAAAAGAAAGGGTGGTGGATGGGATGAATTTGAGGGAATGAAATCAACTATGTAATGGTTCATTTCATTCCTTTCACCAACCAATCATGTCTTTATTCATTCACTCTCAATGATTCATTCCTTTCCACCCCTTATTCCTGCATACCAAACGCTACACTGGTTTTACATTTCATTACCCACTCAAACATAATATTACTTGAAAAGTATACTAGTTTTTTAATTTCATTCCATTCCATTCCTTCCAACCAAACGCTCCCTTAATTTTTAGGTTTAAATTCCAGATTGGATTCTAAAACACATGATACTTGATTTAATGGATGACCAAGTCTTGAATGTCAAAGCTTCTTAGGGGTGTTTTTTTTTTTCAAAAAAGCTCTTTCTGACCTCTTTTGTCTGCACACCGTAGACCACGCGCAGACGTTGAGGTCTGAAGAGTGTTTATTTTTTGGAAGACTTTTATTAAAAAAATTATGCGTGAGGTCATCATGGTACAGACTTGACACAATCACTTCTAAAGTTTTTTAAGTCTGCAAAGGATTAAACATCATCACCCATCACCACCATCCACCACCACCACTGTCCTCCACCTCCACCACCCATCGTCCACCACCACCACACACCATCTACCATCACCACCACCATCTAGCACCGTCATATACCACCAACAATTGATTTTAATAGTCTGAGACGTTAAAAAACAGACACTATTTTTGTTGTAGACTGCAGAGATTTGGTCCACTTCTTCTCCTATAGATGTCTGCAGATGTGATCACAAACTGCAAACATTTTACTGGAAAAAAAACAAACAACACCTTAAAGTATTCCTAACAAATTCTTTGTACCTTTCATATCCTTATATTATTTATATAATACTAATTTGTAAATTTTGCATGTGTCATTGGTGGTATAATATGTTTAGATGGTTGTACCCATCCTTTTTCTTTTTTTATTAATATTAAGAATTTTACGTTTTAATCCACTACTTTTACATATTTAACGATTTAGACCCAACAATTTTTATTTTCAAAAATTCATCTATACTTTTCATATTTACAATTTTTGTGTTTTACGTTTTAGTCTAAATGTTACGAGTTGACACGCCGCAACGTGTATGTGTGTTTCGATATTTGTACAATTATTTTTTCTCTGTTTAACAGCCATGTCACAGAGCGCTGGTCCTAGGTCAACTTACTTATTATTTTATATGTTTTATGTTTCGCCTTGGTGGTTCAATATTTTTACGTGTACTTTTCGTCCATTTATTTATTATCTTTTATTTCTTCTTTGACACGAATTTTTTGGTATCGGTGATCACTAACGGTAGTGTGCTATTGATGCTACTTAGCATGGTTTTACGTCCCCGCCGCAACGCGGGGGCTTAATACTAGTTATATACTAATTATCAACTTTTATATGCTTTATAGGTTGTACATTGTTTTTTCTAAGTTGTACTTCTTGGTTTTTTTTCTTTTTTACTTTTTTAATATTTTTTACTTTCAACTATAATACTTGTATATATTTCACAATTTATCCTTTTTACATGCTTTCCTTTTTACGTGACGGTCTAAGTTTACGAGTTAGACGCTACATCGTACGTGTGTGATTCAACGTTTTCACATTTATTTGTTACTATTTAACTGTGTTGACGCAATGCACGGGTCTTAAATCGATTTAGTTATTGTTTTCTATGTTTTACGTTTCGCTTGCTTCATTCAAGGTTTTTACGTCTACTTTTCCTTGGTTTTATATTTTTTTCATTTTTATTCTTTTTTAATACGATTTTTCCGGTTTTAAGTGGTCGTTGACGGTAGTATAACATTAGTGCTACTTGTCATGGTTTTACGTCCTCTGCCGCAACGCGAAGGGGGGGGGGGGGCTTGATACTAGTTATAACGAAAATGCATGTTTGTTTGCTTCTATTTTTATTTTTATTTTTATTTTTTGGTATTTTCGCTTCTCCATCCAATCTTTATCCATATTTTTCATTCTTAACATTTTTAAGATGGCCATAGTAAACCCTTATAATTAAGAATTCACTGCACGCACTGTATCTATGTTCATACTTTATATATTTTTATACTTTGCACTTTTTTCATTAGAAATATCAAAATGTCTTTGATCTATATAAATAATATGTTATAATATTGGTTTACAGTTATAGTTGAAACTTTAATTTAAACGAGCCAACAAGTCAGCTAAGTACGAACAAACCACAAACCAAGCTAACCTTGGCTCTACAAGCTTGTATTGTTTACAAGCGAATAAATTTCAAGAGAGCTATTTTCAGAATGTTTTCAAGCGTGCCATGAGTCAAAAAAACGTTTTAAACAACCCTAGTATTAATAAATAATAATTCATGTGACAGCTTAATTAGCCGTCCTACACCACGTATATTTTCAGTTTTTCGTGTTTGTAGTTACATGGAAATTAAGAAGATTTTCAACTTGCTCTAACATGATGACATTAGAGTTCTACGACCACAAGTTCAATCAATTGCAATGAATGGATAAGATTTGTGTGGACAACGGCATTCCCTCAAAACTTGAATGTTTTACATTGTTAGCTTGAGAAAGACATATTTGTTAGAAAGTTAGAATGGATCACACACGTTCTCTGGTACCACTTATAAGTCTATAATTTTGTTTACAGTGAGACTTATACATTAATTATTTGAAAAGAGACACACTTGTAACATGTCTTGGTACCGTTAAACCATAGACCATTTGACAAGAAATACAAATACATTTTAAACATCCACACGTACACATAATATTATAACTACATCATGAATTTTTCAATTTATAGTGTTTTAATATAAGTGAAATTGTTTATAGTCAGAAATTTTAACTGTTAGAATTTCTGACATAGAGTTCGCATGTCAAAATCGCAGGAATTTGCAAGTTCAATTTGCAAACTTTCTTAATTGGTGTCTGACTCATAAAAAACAAACAAAAAAAACTAGAAAACGAAGATGAGAGAGGAGAGGTGGTAGATGTCAAGGTAGAAAGTTTACGATTTGAACTTGTGAGCTCTAAAGTTTACATGTTTGACTTGTGAACACCGTGTCAGAATATATATATATCTAGATTTCACAACTTGAGGTTGCAAACTACCCTTAAACTACTAAATTTCAATTATCTCATCATAAACAACTTCACTTTTATAATCTAACACCATAAATTCAAAAAAAATCCTAACATCAGTCTAGACAATTAAATTCATGATCAAAAGTTAACTTTAGCAACACTTGAGTTTAATTAGGGGAAGTTGGTTATAATGTTGAACATGTCTTGGGTTTTAGTTATAATCAAACTGAATTCAATAGCAACAATGATAACTACTTATTAACTTAATTAATCAGTTGACATAAACACTCAAAAGCACCATAAAAACCAAACCAAGATCACACTAAATGACAATACATCTTCCCACACCCTACAAACACAAAATAACATCTTAATCAACCTTCTACTAAACCTTAGCTAACAGTGCCTGTGCTTGTTTCTCATATCTAAACCCATTTGCTTTCGAGTTATCCGCAGACCAAACAAAGATACCATTAAGTTTCCCTCGGCCCTTGAGCTTCTCACACGCCATAAAGAACCCACTTTCGGGCTTCAAACCACCACTCGAATCAGTGCTGAAGCTAACCAACACCTTACCACCATTATAATTAGCCAACTGTGTGTCAAAGTAGCTCAGAAACTGACCTACAGTGGTGCCTTTGTCATATGCATAAAACTGAAAGTTAACATAGTCAAAAACACCCCAAAACTCCTCCATAAAGCCTTATAATGCAGTTGAACATCACCATCGTCGTATGGAGCGATTGAAGCAAACGAAATCACTCGATTCTTTTTCAGAATCGTCACAACCCGACCAATGCACTCTGCAAATATGTTTGGTGTAGCATGAAAATGCTCATAATCAATATCAACGCCATCTAAACTATACTGTTTTATAACACTAGTTAAGAAGAAACAGCATTAGATACCCATGAATCAATAGTATAAACAGTGAAATTAACAGGCTTATCGCTCACAGTATCACCACCAATGCTTAAGGCTACTTTTACATTCGGATATTGGCGTTTGATTGAACGAACTTGTGACGGGCTGAGATTGTTCGAGTCCCAGAACACGTTGAATCTTCCATCTGTCGGTTTTGGAGATGATCCAGAAGTGTAATCGATCGCGAAAGAGAGGATGAAATGGACCTGAATGTTAGGGTTTATTGGTACATCAGAAAATTTAACGTTTAAAAAGTTTGCACCTATGTATTCACGAAAAACAGTAGCTTGTGTGAAGATTTGAGTGATATGAGCATGAAGAATGATTAGAGTGAAATAAAGCTTCAAGTTGCTCATTGTTGTACTATGTGTGTATGACTTGATAGACTTTCTTGTAGTGCCCATAAATACTAGTTTCAAGTTGAACTTCAAGACTTGTTCAAACTAGAGCAAACATAAAATAATGTTGGATTTTGAATCAAACATGAACCTAATTACCTAAATTCATAGTTTTTTTTGTCACTTGGTGTTATTATATCGCCAGCAATATTTTAGGATTTTTTGGATTTTCAAGTGGTTTTTGATTTTGATAAGAACTTCTAGATTATTTTTAAAAGAGTTTAATCAGATAGATACGGTTATACTGGGAGCGAACTCAAAGTATGTGAAAGCATGTTTGTTCGTGTGACTAGCAAAATGAAGGGACTCTCTACAAAAAAAATGTTTGCTTGTTGACTAGAGAACTCAAATCTAGTCATATAAAGTTTGCTTGTGTGACTAGAGAACTCAAGGCTAGTCGTATTGTATTCATATTTAGTGATCTTTTTATGCTTACATAGAATCTTTTTAGGATGGAGTTTGCTACTCATGCCAGCAAACTCGTTTAATAAGCAATTAAGCACACCAGTGAACTCGATAAGTTTGCTTGTTACACGAGCAGACTTTAAGAATCCAATGTAAGATCTCCCTTGAGTTTGTTTGTACTTGTGCTCCGGTATAGTACAAGCAAACACCTATTTATTCAATATCTATCACAAATTGGATTTTTTGATTTTCTAGTGTAGTTGGGAAAACTGTTTATGGTATGGGAAGAAGATTATGTTGGTTTTACGGAGACTTACCATTTCAAAATTCTGACTTTAGGTTTTGTGACATAAAGTTTACAAGTAGAGAAAGCAAATTCTGAAGTTTGCAATAGTGACAAGGTCATAAGGCTTGCAAGGGTGGTAATGTCGCATGGATTTGTTTTTTAATTCGCAAGTTAATGTTGCGAACGTTAAACTTATCAACTCAAACTATACAATTTGTTATCCACAACTGCGAATTCAATTGCAATTTAAAGTTGCGAAATCCCCATAAACTATTGTAATTTCATTTATACACCAAAGACCACTAAAGTTTTCCCAACCACACCGAAAATCAAAGAGTTCTTCAAAAATCATCTAAAAGTGCTTACCAAAATCCTAAACCAGCTCGAAATAAAAAAAAATCAATATATTATGAGTGTTTGATTGTGACGATATTGAATTAACTACCTTTTTGGCTCTTATGTATCTGTTATATATGAAGACGACGATGGCAGTGAGCCATATATATAACTAGCTAATTGTGTCTTATTGGTCGAATATCTTTGTTTTTGCTCGATAATGGAGTTGGTAGATTTTGTCAGCATGTTGTTAGATGCGAACCTTGCAAGTTTCTCGTATAATAACATAACACTAAAGAACTAGATACATATTATATTCTTTGTGAAATGCACTTTAAGATCACCTCGGTATGTATGTTTCTTTGTTTTTCTTTTCTTGATGTTAGAGCATCTTTAATCCTAACCATTTAACCAATTCAGAGACCAATGCACATCATTTACACTCCTCATTTAAAGAACTAGTAACTTGGAGAAGTAGAAAAGATAAGGTTTTTTATTCTCTTTTTTATAATTACAATAAAAAAACTCTCTTCTTTTCAATTAATTAATATTTCTTTATACTTTTATCATTATATTTTCTTTCTTTCCTACTTATAATCACTTTCAAAAATATTAAAAGTTTTATAAGGGTTAAACAATGATTTTCCAAATATACAAATGAAATGTAACTTTTCTCTCATTCGCTTACAATCATTTCTTAAAATATAAAAAACACACTCACATAAATATAAGGAACCTACTATGAATGCTCTTATATGACGATCTGAAACAAGCTACTTCCTATCACATTAAATATTTTGATCACAAATTGATTTCCTAGATTTTCGGTTTATCTAATTGCCTAGATCAGGTTATGAATACAATTGTATCATGGTTGTAATTCTTCAACCACCTCAAGTTGGTAGTAAGATCTCACACAAATAACGCACTAGATAAAGTTGTGAAATATCCATTCACATACGGCCTTGGTTACCACATCAGTCAACTGGTCTTTGAATCAAACAATGGAAGGGTAATAATTCATTCGTTAAGTTTCTCTTTTATGAAATGTTAGTCTACCTCAATATCATTTGTTCTATCATGTATTACTATCATGTATTATCAGATTCTGGGAGATACTGATTGTAGTGATATTATTGTAAAATAGTCTAAACGCCTTGTAAGGTGGAAAGCCTAACTTTATCATTAACTTTTTTATCAATAGAAGCTCTACCACTCTATTTACAATACCCCTGAAACTTGCTTAAGCATTTGATAATGCCATAACCTTATGTTTTCTACTTCTTCGAGTTACTAGATTCCCTCGTACAAATATGGAATATCCTGATGTGGATCTTCGACTAGTTTGTTTTCCAGCCTATCATCCTCCATGTCTCCATAAACGTCAAGATGTCCATTTCGGCTAAATTAAATACCCTTTCTAGGGCATGATTATGATTCCAACTACATAAGTTATATTAAATATTGTATATGCTAAGTATATCAATTTTCCTACTAGCCTTTGATATCATTCTTTGCTAGTTAAATTTATTTGTTTTTAAAAAAATGTGTTGATCTTGTTTTTGTGTGTAATCTTGTTGTATTTAAATGGGAAGTATAGTCATTTTTTGTTATGTTTTTGTTGATGCAGTTTGTCTTTACTTTGAAGTAGTTAATAACAAGCATAGAGTGTGTATTGTGTTTGTAGGTTCTCACTCTAGTTTACTTTATCAAACCCCTCATGGAACAAAGTACTAGTTTCTTTACGTAAAAAAGACGAAGAAGCTATTGTTGGCTCTATATTCAACACATGGGATGAAACGCTAAAGATGTACTAGTCTTATCTCAAGAGGTTGGATTCAAGGTTCATGTTAGTGACTATAAGAAGTCGAAGATGCATATTACTCATAGTGTTGGTCAATAACAAATTTGGTAAGTGTAAGGGAAAGAAATTTGATTCAATTGAACCTAATTCAATGGTTCCCCACTGAAATGAAGACAATAAGTGGCTAAATCGTTTGCGGTTGATTTCGGGTGGATAGTTCTTGCTAAGTAAGATGGTTAGTCATGTTTAGGGTTTTATGTTTAACATTTTGTGATTAAATGTAATTAAAGGTTTTTGTGAGTTAAACAATTTGTTTATAAAGAAAGTTATTTGTTTTATCACTAGTTTTTTGTTTACTTGCATCGTTAGCTTATTGAGAAAAATAGATAAGTTGATGTAGGTAAATTGATAAGTTTGTGAATGAACGAATCTTAAAAGATTGTTCATTAGTTATCACTTTAATCAAAAGTAAAAATTTTGAGTCGTGTTTATACAACCCTAAATTACATTTAGTAACCATAGATCTTGTAGATCTTGAAACCCGAAAGTTGATTGAAACCCGTAAGTTAATTTACTTACAAAGTTTTTGTCTTTCGGTTAATCAAGTCATATTAATTAAACACTTTCCATATATTCCTTGTGGAGACGAACTTACTTACCCTTACACAATAAATATGGCTAGGACCGATGTATTAACTTATTTTTGATCAAGCCTCGACAACCAGATCAACTAACACCTTGAACATGATTATGTATGGACCAATTTTTGATAATTATAGATGACACCAAGTTATAATTGTGCTTCTTAATAAATTTATACAAAACATATTGTCCTTAAATTAACTAAAAAATGATAAAGACCTTAAAGTCAATAGTTATAAACGTTCTACCATCAGTAGGGAACCATTAAAATGGCTTCAAGGGAATGACACCAAGTTATGATTGTGCTTCTTAATAAAATCATACAAAACATATTATCCTTAAATTAACTAAAAACAGATAAAGGCCTTACAGTCTACAATTTTGATTTTATGATTAATGTGGATAATTTGGAATGATTAGAGGAGATTATAGGGGTTGAATTTCATTCAAAAATTCGTTCTTGGGGCTCAAGAAATGTTTCTCTTCAAAACCCTATTGATTGGGGTCTAAATAGGATTTATAATTTGAAATTATCCTCCAAATATCGCGTTGGACCGTAACTTACGGCCTACCTTCAAGCAAATAACCAAACCTCCTATCTTACGGGATTCACAGATGAACTCAGCATAAGGTCGTAAGTTACAGCCTTAGGCCATAGTTTACGACCTCTCAGGAGTTTGCATAATTTTCTTCATTTTCAACACCTATCGAGCCATAATCTTGCTATCCTTTGTATCCTTCTTAAATAATGTTTGTTAAGCTTCTTTTAACCTATATTTTAAACATGTAACAAAGTGATTATATTGGATATCAAAATTAGTTTAAAAACATAGTTTTAAACATCTAAAACTCACACATAAAACCAACACATCATTAGCTATCAAACAAAAGATCATTAATTTCTTCTTGGTTACTAGTTTAGTTATTATATATAACTAAAATTAAGCTCCCCGTGTTGCGGTGGAGGCGTAAAACCATATAAATCCGTGTGTTGTGACGAACTCTTCAAAAGGGAAGAAATCATGTAAAACATGCACACACATTATGTTGTGTTAACTTACCAAATTTAGAATGAAAGGTAAAAATACGAATCACACATGCATGTTGTGCCATGTTAACTTGGAAAACTTAGAACGAAAAGTAAAATGATGATTACGAAATATGAAAAGTATATGGGAACAAAGTTGAATATATAAACTTTGAGAGATTAAATTGCAATATATGAAGAGTTTTGGGTTAAAAATAAACAAAATCAATTTTGAGAAGTTTAATTGTAAAAAATTGAAAAACTTTGTGTTAAAAGTGAAAAATATTTTTTTTTGAAAAACCCCTTATGCATAAAGTACAGCACCATTATTCATAGAGTAGTTAGTAACTAGTAATATATAAATATATATTAATCATTTTGATCGGTTACTACGGTAACTCCTCTATCTGCCTGTAATCATCTTTATATCTTTATTTATCTCTCTAAATTCTACCAATGGAGCATCATCAACCGGACCATTGATACTCCGAGAGAAAGACATCAAAGCTTGTAATTCTGATAGTGTGGTGGTTCTTGGTGGTGGTAACCCGCCAGAGATAGAGAGAAGAGAAATAAAGAGGGGGATGGGATCTAAGTTATATGTGGTGGTTGTGGTTAACGACATGTAGTGGCGGTCAGTAATTGGTGCGGTGGCGCCCGGATGCATGTGGTGCTGGTACTAGCCGGATAAACAGAACGATCTCTATTAAATATTTCATTTGAAAATGCCAAACCCAAGTGGCGACTTACACACTATAGATGGGAATCATCGACAACCATGTTTCAAATCTAAAAGAAATCGTTGATGGTGAAAGACCGTTCTTGATTTCTTGGTCTACCAATTTTTTCAGATGTGGTTTTTGTTTTCCCGGTTAAAAAGTCAATTTTCAGATCTAGTGACGACTCGATGATGTGGTAGCGGCAGTCGTATGATGGCCGGAAGTGGCGGCAACGATGGCTGGAAGTTCTGGTGGTGAGTTGGGAGATGAAGAGTTCTAAGGTTTTTATCTTAAAGAAAATATACATAAGAATAGAGAGAGAGTGAATCTTCCGGGCCTTTCAAAAAAGAGTTAATTCTTGCTCTTTGCCAAGAAGTACTAAAATAATTGAGTTAAATGCGGTTTTTATCTCTAAGGTTTTATTAAAATTGTTATTTGAGGTCGAAAGTTTAAATTTTACCGTTTGCATCCAAATGTTTCACGAAAATTGACATTTGAGTCCATTTAACTATTTCTAATTAACACTGTTAATTTTTCGTTAAATTTCTTACATGAGGGGTATTCTTGTCAAAACAATTAAAAGAGAAAAAATCAACTTTACATGAGGGGTTATGTACGTTAGCCTTGTTTGGTAATCACCATTGCGATTTCATTCCAACTATTTATATAAAATAAAATATAATGATAATCATCTAAAATGACTAATTTCAAACTTTATAAAATATACACTACAAAATAAATATATAAATAAATAAACAAGTCATATGACAAAAATCGTTTGAATCATAGTCATAAAAGACAAATAATCATAAAAGTATAAGAAAACAATAAACAATATGAGATTAGCGGTCCTCGAATAACAATTATAAAAATATCAATCATCGTAATCAAAATTAAACTCTAAGCCAAAGAATTCTATTATTTAACAAGATGGAAAAGAGTAATACGACTACTAAACAAAAATACATCAACAAGACAAACAACAAATGGTTATCATGGATTCAAATCATAACTTTAGTCACTAAAAGTGACTGAACGCGTAAAATTTTTCACATAGGCTGGTTTTTTAGTCAAAATTATTACAAAATAAAAAAACTAGATCACGCGAAAAGTTTTATGCGTTCGGTCTTTTTTTGGCAATTATAGTTTCTTAAGTTTCGTAAAATGCGTGAGCTAGTTTATTTATCTATCTTTTTGTGGTGTATATTTTAAAAAGTTAGAAATGGGTTATGTTTAGGTGGTTGTCATTATATTTTATTTTATCTAATAAGTGGATTAAATCTCAATAGTAATTACCAAACGAGACTGAACGCATAAAACTCATGTTGAGTTGATTTTTTATTTTGTAAATGTTTTGACAAAATACCCCTAATATAGGAAACTTAATGGAACATGTTAACGGTGTTAGTTACAAGTAGTTAAATGGACTGAAATAACAATTTTGATGAAACATTTGGATGCAAACAACAAAATTTATACTTTTAGACTCAAATGACAATTTTTATAAAACCTCGAGGATGAAAACCTCATTTAACTCAAAATAATTTTTTGATACATATATAGTAATCAGAAGAGTAGAAAACATTAACTCTAATTTTTTCAAATCTCAAACTAATCGCGTTGGTTTAAAGATGATTTAGAATTCTTATACTAAGGTCTAATGTATACGTAGCTTTAAATTTAAGTAGTTTAAAAAATGTTAAGTGTTTATTTTATTATATTCAAGTTTTTTGTAATTTGATTAACTTATTATTTTTTCTTTAATCATATTTAAAGATGATGTATTACTTTGTTTGCAACTATATAAGTATAAATATACGGAAATGTTCATATAAATATAAGGAATTTTTCAAATATATGTAAACGAGAGAATTAAGAAAACTTTTAAATGGGGGCAGCCGACCCGGGTAAGTCACAGTGGGTCCGGCGCTTAAAAGCGAAGTTTGGAGTCCATTTTATAGCTATTCAAGAAACGCAAATGGTTGATTCTTCACGTATTAGTTTTCATACATTCTGGGGCAGATCACGGTTTGAGGTTGAGAATGTAAATGCAATTGGTAGATCGGGAGGTCTGGTCTCATTATGGGATCCTTCGGTATTGATAAAACAATCCATTACTAAAGAAAGGTACTTCCTTATCATTCATGGATACCTCCCGAAATTAAATGTTTCTATATCTGTTTTTAATGTCTATGCCCCACAAGATATCCTGTCTAAAAGACAACTTTGGTCTGATCTATTGATGCACATGTCAAACTCATCGGGTGTTGTCTTGATGATGGGGGACTTTAATGTAGTTAGGAGCCCATCAGAGAGAGTTAATTCCTCAGTTTGTGCGTTGTATGCTCGCGATTTTAATGAATTTATACATCGAGCTGGGTTATTCGAATACGCCATGGGAGGGAAAAGATTTACTTACATCGGTGGCAATGGCTCAAAACTGAGCAAAATCGACCGTGTCTTAGTGTGTAATGATTTTATCAATAAATGGTCGGCCGCAAAATTCACTGCACTCGACAACGAAGGCATGTCTGACCACTGTCCCATTCTATTGGAGTGTGTATCCGCAGACTTCGGGCCATCACCATTTTGATTTTTTAACTCTTGGTTTCAATTGCAAGGAATGGATGATGTGGTTTATAGATTGTGTAACTCATTCTCTTTTGTGGGGCCTGCTGATAGTAAGCTAACAGTATAGCTAAAGTGGTTGAAATCTAGTATCAAAATATGGCTTCTAGGGGAAAAAGCAAAGGAAAATGCAAACCTCGAGGGTCTCAAGACACAATTAGCTTGTTTAGACTCATTGGCGGATGTGGGCTTATTAGCATCCAGTCTAATGGACATAAGGGCTGAAATCACGAGAGAAATAAAACTAATCCAAAAAAGGAGGAAAGAAGATTTGATTCAAAAATATAGGGTCCGATGGGCTCTAGAAGGAGACGAGAACACAAAATTCTTCCACGAAATGGTGAACTCAAACATAGCATCCAACATAATAAATGGGATGTTATTAAATGATCAATGGATCATGAAACCTGCTCAAATAAAAAAGATCGTGTTGGAATTTTTTATGAAAAAAATTGAAGGTTATTGTTTCAAACGACCGCACTTATATATTCCAAACATAAGACAGCTTTCGGATGATCAAGCGATGACTCTAATCCAACCCTTCACGGTGTTAGAGATTAGGAATGTTGTTTGGGAGTGCGATGGGAACAAAGCGCCAGGACCGGATGGTTTTAATTTTTGCTTTATTAGGCGGTATTGGAACTTGTTTGAGACTGATTTTTGTGAATCAGTGTCTCAATTTTATCAAAAAGGTGAAATAAACGCAAGTTGTATCTCTTCTTTTATCGCCCTCTTGCCAAAAAATAAAGACCCTCTTACTCCTAACGACTATAGGCCAATTAGTCTTATCGGTGTCATCAATAAAGTCCTGTCAAAGGTGCTTCTAAAAAGGCTTAAAGAGGTCATTGGTTGTTTAATTTCTGAGGAGCAATCCGCTTATGTTGCAAAGCGGTCTATATTGGAAGGCCCCTTGATTATTAATGAAATAGTATCTTGGCTTAAAAAATCCAAACATCAAGGCATGATCCTAAAGTTAGACATTGCAAAAGCCTTTGACTCTATAGATTGGGAGTTTCTTGATAGCATGCTCTTAAAAATGAATTTTCCAACATTATGGAGAACTTGGATTCAAGGAATTTTGAAGGCAAGAAAGACATCGATCTTGATCAATGGCAGTCCAACTATGGAGTTTGAATGCAAAAGGGGTTTGAAGTAGGGTGATCCGTTGTCACCTTTCTTATTTGTCTTAGCTATGGAGGCGTGGTCGTGTATAATAAAAAATGTGATATCACTGGGTCTTTTCGAAGGTATACGACTTCCAAATAATGGTCCGGTAATCTCTCATTTTCTCTTTGCAGATGAAGCCATTATTGTTGGTAATTGGTGTGAGATGGGTGTTAGAAATCTTGTAAGGTTGTTGCGGGGTTTCTTCTTGATTTCGGGTCTAAAAGTTAACCTTATTAAAAGCTCTATTTATGGCATTTGTGTTTCGGTTGAGGCTGTTTCCAAAATGGCTACTATCTTCAATTACAAGGCTGGTAAACTTCCTTTCTCTTATTTAGGATTAAATGTTGGGGCTAATATGAATTTTGTTAAAAACTGGTCCCCGGTGATAGATGGTTTCAAGTCTAGACTTTCCAAATGGAAGGCAAAGTCACTTTCTATAGGTGGTCGGCTTACATTAATCAAATCGGTGCTAGATTCACTTCCGATCTACTTTTTCTCATTATATCGTGCCCCTGCCAAGGTTATAGACACATTAGAAGGGATAAGAATGAATTTTTTGTGGGGTGGTGATAGAGGCAACAAATGCATACATTGGGTAGCTAAAGAGAGAGTCGCTCTACCAAAAGAAAAAGGCGGGCTGGGAATTACTCCACTGAAACATTCAAACATGGCCTTGCTATCAAAATGGTGGTGGAAATTTAGGAATGATAAGCATGCATTATGGTGGAATGTCATATGGGCTCTCCATCCAAACTCAAGATCATGGTCTCGATCCCTGCAAGGCTTTCACTCTCGGGAGTATGGAAAAACATAGTAAAAATTAGTGCTGATTTTAAGGGTATGGATATCAATTTAAATTGTTTATTGCTTGGAGTGTTAGGAAAAGGAAACGAGATAAGATTTTGGATTGACAAGTGGGCGGATGATATGCCTTTGATGGAAAAATACACACTTTTATTCACTCTCGAACAATCAAAAAATGTTCGGGTTAATGAATGTTTCAAAATGCATAACCTAAAGATTGTGTGGATTTGGAGATGGAAAATGGAAATTGTCTTACCCGAAGAAAAGAACGAGCTTGCAAAACTGGTGATGAGATGTTAACGGTTGAACCATCGGATTGCAATGATTGATGGTGATGGTGTGAGCCGGAAATTAAAGAATTTTCTTCCTGGTATATCAAAGCTATGTTAGCCGAAAGAAGTGGTGTATGTGGCGATTATAAATTCCCGTGGAATGATTGGGTTCCAAAGAAAATAAATTTATTCAATTGGCGGGCGGAATTGAATAGGATTCCCACTTGTAACTCCCTTGTACATAGACGTATTCCTATTGCATCCACCACTTGTGTGCTTTGTGGTTCGTTGAGGAATCAATAGATCATATGTTCACGGCGTGTGGGTTCTCAATGAAAATTTGGGATAAAATAACCTCATGGTGCAATATTGGAAACGTGTATGCCTTCTCATTTAAAGATCTTATGGACATTCCGTATCAATTAAAGGGTGACAATTTTTATGGCATCTTCTTGTAGCATTTGGAAACATAGGAATGATATTTTATTCAATTACTCTCGGCCATCAACTTTCAAAGTTCTTTGCGATATAAAGGTTGCGGTTGCTTTATGGATTAAGGAAAGATGTCACGGTAAAACGCCCCTAGTAGTTATTAACTTTCTCGTGGATAAGGTTGATTGATATTTTGTGTATTGTTTATCTATGTTACTTATTCTTTCTACTTTTTTATACTTTTGGGGTTTTTAGTTACCTGCTAGCCCCTTTTTAATATATTATGTGTTATTTGCCGTCAAAAAAAAAGAAAACTTTTAAATCTAAATCTAAATTTTTGATGGATTAAAATCAGTTATTCTATATGATGTCATAAATGTGTCATCTACGTATAAACCTATATTTTTTATTAAAATAAATTAGAATCATGAATATTAACCAATCAAAGTATTAGATTTAGTTTAAAAAGTTTTTTTAGTTTCTCTTGATTTGTACTTGAATATTCTTCTATGGAAAAAAACGTAAATATTTTTAGGAGGATTTGTTTCTATGTAAAAGCTTTTTTCCGCAATAAAATTTTTAGTAATATTAAAAGAAAATAAATGTGTTTTATGAATGTTAAATTAAATTATAATACTGATTTATTTTTTTAATGAATTTTGCGTTCTTTTCGTTTGTTTTGTTGTTTATTGATGTTTAAATGTTTTATTATGTGACGTTGACTTTTTTATATAACATCATATTTTTTACATGTATCCATGCGCGGATCATACACGTATTAAGGGATCCGCGGCAATGCCGGTCTCGGTTTCTAGTTATCATTAATAACGAACCGAACGAATACGAACAAGGCCTTGTTCGTGTTCGTTCGTTAAGAAATAAACTTGTTCATTAACTGTTCACGAACACTTATCGAACGAGATTTTTTGTTCGTGTTCGTTCATTAAGAAACGAACATGTTCATGAACTGTTCACGAACACTTACCGAACGCAAATAAACACAAACAAAAGCAAACGAACACAAACAAAAGCAAACGAACACAAACAAAAGCAAACGAACACAAACAACTGTTCATGAACATGACAAACGCAAAAAAACTCATAAACACAAACGAATACAAATTATTATAGATTTATTTTAGAATAAAATTTATATTTTTTATTACAAACATTACACAAAATCAATAAAAATAAATAAGTAGTTAATATAAATACCAAAAAATACTTTATATAATAGTCATAAAAATAACAAACACAATAATTAAGAATATAAACGAACACCTTAACGAACATAAACGAACACATTATCGAACGAACATTAACGAACATAAACGAACACATTATCGAACGTTCACGAACATAAATGAACGAACGCGACTTGTGTTCATGTTCGTTCGTTTAACTAAACGAACGGAATTTTCTTGTTCATGTTCGTTCATTTACTAAACGAACGGTTCACGAACTGTTCGTTGAACGTTCAGTTCGTTTGCAGCCCTAATTAATAGCATTATAATCTAATGTTTTTTTTATTTATTGTTTTCTATTATTATTTTTTGAACTGTTTTGTTATTTATTATTAATTTTATTATTATTTATAACTGAATTTAGTTACTACTGCAATATCCTAATGATTATTAATGATTAGTATTATCATTATTAAATATGAACTTTTGGTGTAATACACGAGTCTATACTTTTTAGGTCGATTAAAAGGCACACGTGTCGTATGATTAAACTTACCTACGGCACGACCGGGAGAAAATTTAGTTATTAGAAATAATCAATTGCTTTTATTTTTTAGTTTCTTGAGAATTTTTTATTTGTAATTTTTTTTATCTTACATCACCTTTTTTGTTTCAGCGGCTGTTTGATAATTTCTGAATGATTTAATGTTGAATCAATAAGAGGTCTAAATCATTAAGTGTTGAACTATTAAGATGTCTGAACCATTAAGATGTTTGAACCATTAAGATGTCCGAACTATTAAGATAAGAGGTCTTAACTATTCAACATTAAACATATTAACCATTCAACACTAGTATAATGTTTAACCATTCAGAAACAAATTTCTTAACCATTCAGACATTTGCTAATGAAACAAACAATATGAACCATTAAGTGCTGAACCATTAAATGTTAAACCATTCTGACATCTGAACCACTAAGAGACTGATTAAAAGACTGCCAAACAGTCCCTCAATCTTTTAAATTTCAAGTATGCATATAAAATAGATGGTGATTATTTGTATTTTGAGTAAACTTCACTTTTGCTCCATGTGGTTTGGCTCAACTAATGCTTTTCATCCAAACGTTTCAAAATTATGATTTTACTCCCTGTGGTGTGTAATCTATGTCAGATTACTCCAACCTACTAACATCGTTATTTTTTTCTGTTAAAATAAAAGGGCATTTAAGTCTTTTTATATTTAAGGGCTAATTGTGTAACTGTAATAAATGAAAGGATTAGTTATGTAATTTACTATAGATACATTATTAGTATCATCATCATCCATCATCATCATCATATCCCTCTCCCTCATCCATTACACCACAATCATCATCCACACCCGTCTCCACCACCCACCTCCACCATCGCACCACCACCTGCCTCCACCATCGCACCACCACTCGGCTCTCACACCACCACCATCACACCACCACCTGCCTCTCACACCACCACCATCGCACCACCACCCGCCTCCACCATCGCGCCACCACCCGCCACCACCATCGCACCACCACAACACCATTTCGTCAACCATCGCACCACCACCCACATCCCCCCATCTCACCACCATCTTCCATCACACCCACCTAAATTTTAGATCTCCACCATCGATCTGTTCAAGAAAAAAACCCAAAACAAAAACCCTAAATCTATTGGGTGTGCGGAGGAAGATGGTAGTGTAAACTAAATGATGGCGATGGTGACTGAAGACGATGGTGAGAGATGAAGAAGTGCTATGCGGTGGCACCGGTGGTGGAACTTGCGGCGGTGTAAGGGTGTGAGGTTGGGTGAATCGAGGGACAAAGGAGGGGGTTTGGGTTTTAAGGTAAGTGATAGGAAGAGGGTTGAACGATGGTGGTGAGCAATGGTGGTTGGGGTGGTTACGATTTTGCCGGTGGCGGTAGGAGATGAAGGTGATGGTGTAGGTGGGTGGTGGTGGCAGGAGGGGGAATGGAGAGTTGGAGGTGGGTTAATTATGTAAATTTAACTAAGTTACACTTTTAATACATATACGACTTTGAGCATATTACATAAGTAGTCCTTATGTACAAAAAGTCTAAAATACCATTCCATTTAACGGGAAAAACTAACGATGTTAGTGGGTTGGAGTTAATTGTTATGGATTACGAACCACAGGGAGTAAAATTGCAATTTTAAAACGTTTGAATGAAAAGCGTTATTTGAGTCAAACCATAAAGAGCAAAAGTAAAGTTTACTTTTGTATTTTAATTAGCTTCAACATTTATTTTCACAATCATGTAATGGTCTCATAAATTTTGAATATACTTTTTATGTCTTACTTATTTCTATCAATGTTCGCACCTAAATTTTAGCAAGACTATCCGGCCACAAAGCACAAGTAATTATCTGCTAGTATGTTCTTAATTATAAATGAAAGAAAATTAAATATAAAAATCTGGTTCCATGAACCTTGTCCACTTTTGGTTTGTGTCAATTTAAAACAAAAATCAGAATAAATTTTTTTTTTCTAAAAATATAAGCTACACCACTTTCATTAAGAACTCTCGACAGTTGACTTATGGCTCAGCCAACGTTTCTGACTTATGCACCCCAGCATGTATGCTTTTTTCTACTATATTCAAAACGTTTACTTTCGATTTATAAAGTCAACGTCAACCTGCGAATGTCAACGACTCGTTAAAGCATGTGAATTGAATACTATTCAAGTGGACAACTAAAAACACAAAACACCATTTCATCACACATTCTTCTTCTATTGATCCTTCCATGGAAAACCATCTATGGCATATAGTTCATCTCTTAGTGTTATGTGTTATGTCGGTTTCGGGCAAAGGTAAGTTAGATTTATTGTTTTGATACAACTTATATGATATGAAATTCGTGTGTGTTTAATATGATTTTGTTTACAGTGTTTGTGAGCATAGATTGTGGGGCGTCAGGTTCTTTCAGTGATGAAAACTCCATTGTGTGGAAAGGAGATAATGATTTGATCTCAAGTGGCGTTGCACATGTAGTGCAACAAAACCACTCGGTGTCTCGTGTTATGGACACCTTGCGGGTTTTCACCACCCGTAGGAAAACTTGCTACTCTATAGAAGTTGAAGAGGGGGAAAAGGTTTTGGTTCGGGCCGGATTTAACTATGGGAACTATGACCAAAAGTCATCTCCTCCGAGTTTCGATCTTCATTTTGATGGAAACTTTTGGGTCAATGTGAATGCTTCTCAATTGATAATACACGAAACTATTTATGTCGTGAAAAAGAAAGTTGTTAGTGTATGTGTGGCGCAAACAAAGCCTGACCAGTTCCCGTTCATGTCGACACTTGAAGTACGTAGTCTTGACTCGCAACTTTACAGCAAAGTTGGCTCAAACTACGCGTTGTTGTTGAACTCTAGGTTTGGATATGGTATGAATCAAACTATAAGGTATGCATTTTTTTTAGTTTCCAGATCTATTCATATATTCATTGACAATATGCAGTTATTTTTTATTGGTGATTCTTTTAAGAGTTGCAAATGACTAGAGTAGTGTATTATAAATTGAATCGTGTTTTAGTATTTTTGAACTAACATATGCAAATCGTGTCAACTATAGGTTTCCATTGGACCCTTACGATCGAATGTGGTTGCCGGCACTGACCACTAACCTAGTATACTTAAGAAATGATGCATCGGTTATTAATGTCGATGTGCCCGATAATCCTCCTCAAGAGGTCCTTAGGAATGCGGTCGCCACACCAAACACAAGTCAGATAATAACCCTAGGTACAAGTACCCTTAACTACCCGATTCGTCACTCAGTCTACATAAATTGGTACTTCTCGGAGGTCAAAGAGCTCAATTCTTCAGAATATCGATCTTTTAGGGTCTTTAAGGATAATTTACCATTCTCACTTCCAATTGTACCACGTTATGGAAAAGTAATCGAATATTTCATATCTAATGTCTCGATCACTTTCAACAGTAACTTTTCCTTAAACCCGCTTGGGGGTTCCACGCTTCCCCCACTCATTAACGCCGGTGAGTTTTTCTCGATCAGTGATGCTCTAACCGACGGCACCAACAACAACGATGGTATCTATCTATCTTCTTGTTTTAGTCCATTAATATAACATTTTTGATATAGACATGTTCACTTGTGCTGTTTTATACATTTGTTTTATCAATGTAGTCGAAGGTTTAGCTTCTCTACAAAACGCTTTTAGTGTTTTACAAGAATGGAGTGGGGACCCTTGTCTCCCCGCTCCATATTCATGGGAATGGATAAAATGCAACGGTGATCATACGCCTCGCGTAACATCACTGTAAGATCATATCTCCTCTTATATGTAGTTTTTTTATTCTAAACTTTTTAAAAATGTAAAGACATTATTTTGTGTATGCAGAAATCTTAGTGGGTTTAATCTCACCGGACCACTTCCTGACTTTAGTAAAATGGATGCTCTTGAAACAATGTACATTTAGAACTACATCAAATAGATATATTCCTTAATTTTATATAATGTTTCTATTATATATATAATCAAATATTTGTAATAGTTTATACTTTTATTCAGAGATTTGCATAATAATAGCTTGACAGGAACAATTCCTAATTTCTTTGGCAGCTTGCCGAATCTGAAACAACTGTGAGTTATGTTCCGATCCCCAACTTTAACTTTGAATAATCAATTTTAGTTTTATTTATTTTAATATTGATGATGACTCTTTTAATAAATATTGATGATAAATCTTTTTTTAAATAGAAATTTGGCAGATAATCAGTTCACCGGATACATACCAAGATCGTTATCAAGAAATTCCGAGTTAAATTCATCGTACGTTAATTCTTTTTCTTGTTAGTTTTTGAGTTTTAGTTGATTGATTTCTTTAAATGTTTATATTCCCCTCGATTATTTAACAGATATATTGGAAACCCTATGTTGCGTATCAATGGGACGTCATGGTCAGAGAGTGGTAATGGTACAAAGAGTAAATTACCGATACTATTTGGAGTTTTTACACCGACGATTTTGGCATTCGCTTTCACGGTTTATTTGATCATAAGACAAAAGGGACGCAAACGGAGTGTTCTATCAAGTTCAGGTTAGATTTTTTTAGTCAATTATTAGTGAGACTCTAAACAAACCTAAAGTTTAACGAATCACTTGTGAACTTTCAACAAAAAGTTGGTTTATATTTGTATATTAAGAGGTTGTTTGGTAATCTTTTAACTGTTATAAAAGACTATTTTTTAATTGTTTATAACCTTTTAATAGTTACAATTTAACTTAAGTCTGAATTATTAAAACTTAAAAGTAAGTGTTAAAGTGTTAACTGTTCAAATTAAGGTGACATTTAAACCATTAAAAGATTATAATTAAAAAATAAACTCTTAATAATTATTAAAAAAACTACCAAACTATCCTAAATGAACAATCATAAAGAAAATTATATGTTTAATTAGTTAAATAAATAATTACGAACAAGTTTTTAGTTTTTGTTCTTCTATGTTCGTTTATAAAAATTATATATGTGTGTGTATGTGTCATTGATATTTTTTAATATATATTTATAGCAAAATGAGAAGAAACTTATAAACTATAATTATAACGTACATAATTAGCTTTTTTATATTAATACGCTATTTTATAGTTATTATAGTTTTTGATTTATTCCATTTAACATGAATAATTGAATAAGCATAATCTCTTAATGTGAACAAGTACAAACCAACAACTCCACCCATTGAAACGTTTATGTTTGCTTGGTTAGACTTAAAGTAACAAACATCAATAATCATATGTGTTCGTTCGGTTTATTTACAACCCTAAAAGTTCATAACAATATATCGCTACATCAATATTATATCTTTTACAACATAATAGATCCCTTTGTAGATGTTCTTTTAATTTGTTGCACGTCTCCACATGTTTTTTCATTACAAAATGGCTACTTTGTTGTTGTGTTGTGAGTTTTATTTTCTGTTTGACTATTTTTGTAATGGTTACTTTCAGATAATACGAGTTACAGAGCAAATGGCCTAAGTAGTGGTATGCAAGGAACCAGAGAAGTTGCCGTTGAGTTGAATGGGAACTCGCAAGAGCGGTTTTATAGCTCACCAACACCATTGTTACATGAAGGTCAACACAATAATTGAGAACATGTTGTAAATCACTATTTGTAGCAATTCATATCGAGTAAATATGTTAGTTTGAAAATGATTTTTAGACAATTTATGTCCTGTCATGTCAAAAGTTGAACTTCAAAACTGATATAGACGAAAAAAAAGATAGTAATTGAACATATTGATTTATCGAAAATACCATGAACAAATCTTCTAACTATCGTTGATTCACAAGGAATGTCGATAATCAGGGTTTCACATACTAACACACACTATAATAGAGAGAAAAATATTTTTATAAACTTCAAAATAAACTTCTCCCATTGCTTACATCCATATAAGAAGCAAATTAAAAGTCGAATAGGCTATAAAACATAAACGAGTCAAAATCTGAACCAAATATAAAGTCCAACAAAATCTAGATATAAAACAAAAAGTAAAATAACTCATAAATAAGCCATATTTTGCCAAAAAGATGACCAAAACCGCCTACGACTATTTGTGAAAGCGTGCTCCTTGGTCCAATGGTTGTTTCGATTGATCGCAGGTCTAAAACGAAGACTTTTAGCCCAATGACCATTTTAATGAAGCTCATTTGGACAAATGATCTTGGGCTGCATCTTCTACTCTATCAGATACTCTAATTTGAGTTGGTCATAGGTTGATAGTTTTCGGGGCTCACTTGCGGGTCAGAACTACTGGAAGACGAAAGATAACTTATTTAGACGAATAGTATGCCTACGCCACATTAGCAATGCGGGGAAATCAGACCGAATCCTTCGCGAATACATGAACACTTTAACAAAGAAGCCCTCGAGGTTATTAACCAACTCGATTCTATTTTGTCCTTTCAGCGAAGTCTGCTCTCGTTTCATCCGGTGGGGTTATGGGAGTTTCACTCAAGAACGAATCTGTTATTATGTCTCATTCTTTCTCTACCTACATTAGCATGAGAATGAGTGACTAATAACGAGTGAACGAGAATGGCTTTGCTTGTGTTTGCCCGCCCTTCCAAATTTCCTTTTTTTCAGTAGCATGTTTTGGAGGAGTAGGAAGGGTGCTTTTGGCTATGACATGTCTTCAAAACCTTAGCTACTTTACTTGAAGTCTCCTAAAAAAATAACTTGCTCCTTCACATTCTGGGCAGCATCAAAATCGAACTCATTTTTTACATAACCACATAGTCTACATCACCATCATAAACTCTAAACCCATTATGTGTTGAATCATTTTGTAGAATTACATGACGACCCACTACAACCACAACGCAAATTTGACTCTCTTAATATAGTTAAACTCTTTATAAAAACAACTATAAGGTATACTGATGTGCGAAAGTTGTGGAGAATGACATAATAACTTATTTATGCATAGGACCTAGATTCTATTATTATATATACTACAAAAACCAACTTAACAGTTTTCATTATCAATTTCACAATGATGTTTTTATCTGCCTTCCTCACGTCTGTCTTGAAAAACTAACCCACTCCCAAATAGTGTCTGGTTAAAATTACACAATCGGGTTTTATATAAATTTTAGAAAAGAGCGTCTAGTATCATATCTACGAATATCTATAATAGCTTGAAAACAATCTACCTCAATTCTTAAAATTATGGGACACAAATCCATTATCAGAACTAATTCTCTGTTTTAACAACTTACTTTGAGTTCTTTTAAGACAAACATATTTCAAAATAATTTTTAAAATTGTTGTATTTATTGTTTATGTTTCAAAATTGTTATATATTGCATTGTATACAAGAACTAGCAAGAAGCTAGCAAGATGATTACAATTCCGGATTCATGATTTGTATATGAGAAAATTTTGGTTTATGTCTGTAAGATTTAAAAATCTATGTTTACACAACGTGACTAGTTAAGAAAGTCAAAACACACTTGTTTTATGTAAAAAAGAACTAAAATTTGCCATAAAAGAAGTGTGTTTTGCAAATCTTAACAAAATAAAATATTACAAATATTTTGAAAACACAAATCAAGTGATCTCTACTCTCTAGGCGTATAAGTAACAATGAGAAATGCAAAAAAATACATATCTTGTGTAGTTTCGAATATCTAGAATGCAAATACAAACCAATACATATCTCAATCGGATTCATTTTTAAACATAAAACTCATTTGAATAATATCAGATAAACCTACTTCACAGGTTACACAAGAATGATTTATCAAAAAAGACATAGATATTATTGATGGAGTAGGATTTCTTCTTAAATTTGTGAAGTTATTTTGATGGTTGTCGTAACCATGAGAGAACCCACTCTTCATGATCAAAAATTTGAAAGAGACAGCAATTCCTTTTTCTTTCTTTGTTTAATAAAAAAAGAAGACTAAAGTTGCAACTTGCAACCACAACTCCTTTTCTTATATTTTGTGGCCAATGACCCAAGGGCCCAATGCACTAGATGGACCATTTAGTTTTGCGAACAAACAAAATTTTAGAATTGCTTTGGTTTGTCTAATATTTAAGTTCCTCAGGTGAGGTGACTCATGAGGTCAAGTGAAGGTTTTAGGGTTCCATTAGTTATTGAAAGTAAGTTTGGAAACTAAATAATCTTAGAAAACAAACATCACTTTTTGAACTTAACAGAGATAAATAAACTTGCATTTAAAAGTTAGCAATACATCATAAGAGATCTAGGTAGCCTTAGATATGAAAAATGTTTTGAAAATGTATGAAAAATGCATTGATGGTTTGTGCATATACAATTAAACCGAAAGCAAGGAAGACAACACACACATACTCTAAGGATTAGGTATACTTGAAGGGTGATAGGATTGAGGTTTTGAGGACAGGGTTTTATTAGGGAGGCGAGGGCACATTTGGACTACATGGATATGCAAATCGAATGTGAGAGGATATGGTGAGCACCGTTACATAGATGGTTAAAGTCTCTTTAGAGCTTACAACAAGCGCAACAACTAGTGGCCAAAAGAAATCCTAATGGTGAAATGAGGATATGCAACACAAGATAACAAACAAACTAGGGGTTTTCATTAAGCTTTTCAAGTGTATCGACAAAGGAGATAAGGATAGACCTATAAGTTAGATATAAAGAACTTAAAATAGATGAAGAAAGATTCAGACGCAAATAAAAAACAAGAATATGACGAGATTTATAAGCATTATAGAATAAAGAAGGGGACATTGGATATTCAGATTGCCTAAGCTAGGTAATAATTGACAAGTGATTTTGAGTCGTAAAGTTCATCAAAGAAGAATATGGATGGATTTTATTTAAGGACCAAGAATTCGAAATGTCATGGAAAACCTATTCCCAAAACCTTTTTCAGTAGAGGAAGTAGTCAGGTAGGGAAAAATGACTAACCCATTACCCAACACGTACATCAAAACAACTACTACTTTCGTAATATCATAACAAAAGAATTAACAAGAGCTTGTAGAAACTGGAAAAAAGCCAAGGTAGTTGGATTAGACAACATACTAATAGAGGATTAGAAGTCCGTGGAGGAAGAAAGGGTTCAATGGCTAATGAGGTTGTTTAATAGTATATTCAAAACAAATTAGATGTTTGATTAGTGAATGAGTAGTGTTTTAGTTCCCTTATATAAGGAGAAATAAGATGTCTAGGGTTGTAGTGACTGTAAGAGAATAAAAGTGTTTAGCCATACAATAAAAGTGGTTGGATTAGACAACATACTAATAGAGGATTATATCAAGAATTAGGAAAGAGGCTTAGGTAAAGAAAAATCAATTTGGTTTTATGCCAGAGGTGTTTGCTACTAAAGCTATACAGAGAATAAATAATTTGCATATGGTGTTCATTGACCTAAAAAATGCATACGACAATGTGCCTCGTAAGATGATTTAGGAGACCCTTTAGGCTAGAAAGATTTTGGTAAGTATATCGATATCACTAGTGATATGTATGAGAGTTCGAGGACAAGCATATGGGTGCTAGTAGGGGATACAAACCCATTTCTTGTGGAAGTGGGTCTGTACTAGGCATTGACATTTGGTCCATTTCTTTTTACAGCAATCCTAGATGAGTTGTCAAAATGATATGATGACAACTTTACACGACTTTTGCAAAATTTAGTGTGTTGGTGACTGAGAGTAAGCAAGGCCTAAATAAGAATCTTGAGGAGTAGATAAAAACCCTTGAAAGTAGAGGCTTATGCATTAGTAGATGTAGGACTAAGTATCTTTATTAAGCTTTTAGGAGAGTGAACTTTGTCGCACCCCAACCTTGACGGTGGAATCGTCGAGATGTGAGGGTTAATATTGTTCACAACCACATAACGCTATTATTTATTCCAAATAGTATAACCATAAATTTCAAATGTAAATTACAACCATAAGTCTCAAATAAGAAAACGACATAACGTAACATGAAATAATTCAAGACAATTCATTTATTTAACTAGGTCCATTCCTAGATGTGAATAAGCTTTATAGATGATTTTCAAACTTGCGCGTTTCCTGAAACATGTTAAAAATAAAAGGGTCAACATAATATTGATGAGATTTCCATAGTTTTCATATATACATATATAAAAGATGGCAATTCGTGTCATAAGTTAATGAACAAAGTAACTAGAGATGTATGAAATATGTAACAATCAAACCTTAGACAGTTTACAAGATTACACATTTACAAGATTATACGATTAGCTAAGTGTACTTGAATTAACCAAGCAGGCTTGTCAAGCCCATAGATCTATGACATCGTCAGAGTAACAATAGTTAATGATTGCACATATAATAGTCAATACATGGTAATTACTAAAGTTCAACTAACCACAACAAACGAGTGAATTGCCCAAATGTTTATAAGAATCAAACGAGTTACAAGTGCAATAGTTATAAGGTAACATGTTTTACCTTAAAATGTAAAAATAAACAAAAGAGGTGTAGAAATACTCACTTGGTCAATAATATATAATTGACGATTAATAAGATTAATGATAAGCGTCATTTCAACGTAAACCTCACAAAGCACCTAGTTATACATATATATTTACAAGATTAAAGTTTAATTATAATAAGTTTAACGAATTAACGAGGGCTAGGGTCTTAGGTGATTTTTTGGGGTTTGTTCAATAATTATATTTAACATATAGAAATCATTCATATTTTCTTGAAAAATATATATTTATTTTTCATACAAAGATGTGAAAAGAAACACTTATAATAATTTAAAAGGTTTATATATAAAGTTTAAAAAAAGTTTTATAAATAAATACTATTTAGACAATATTAATTGTAAAGAGATATTTGGACCAATAATAATTTACTATTTATTATTTATAATCCATTCTATTAGAAATTATCCAAGACAATCTTTGCTAAAATATTTTATTAATAAAAAAAACATATCTATTTAAACTTAAAAAAATTACAGAACATATTTGGAGGCTTTTGGAAATATTTTGAAATTTATAAGAATAATTTTTATATATATTAAAAAATTTCTGAAATTGGTTTTAGGCTAAAAAGCTTTTAAAAATAAAATATGAGGGTGCCCGGGTTCAAACCCGGGACCTCATGTTAAGGGAACAGTGCCTTAACCAGTGAACCAGGGTCGCGACCTTGGTTTACTTTGGTTTTGAATTCATTTAAACCCAATTTAAGATCATTCCTCTAAATTCAAAGAACCCTAGAACCGATTTGAATCAAATTGAAGTTTAATTTAATTCGGTTAACAACAATAATCATGAGGCTTTTATTCCCCATGATTAAACGAGTAGTATGCCCAAATAATTACCCGATTTGAAGACGAAACGAATTTGAATAAGTAGGATGATAATCGCGACTAAGGTTAAGTCGTTGGATGAGCAATCAGTGAAGATAATCAAATTAACTTCGTGGGTAGCTTCGTAAGACAAACTAGACAATAAGCCCCTTATCAATTCTGAATTTTGAACCCCAAGTGATGGCGTTCGACTAGTTGTAGGTTGGCGACGAGAAGAATGATCAAAACTTGATACTTAGGTTTGTTTCAGATGCAATTGAGTGTTGTATTTGATTAATGATTGATATAGGATTGTTTAGGTTAGTTTAATTGGACTATTATGATGTGTTAATGCTCGAACGGCTATGTAGTTTAATGTGATTCGGTTATGTAATCGATTAGTCTGGAAACGGATGCATAAATGTGGTTAATTGATGCATACAGGTTCGAATCACATTCTAGGAGGATTTGGGAGCGGTTTCGGATCAAGGCGGAGTTCAACGAGTTTGGGCGTCGCCGGAGCTCGCCGAAGATCCCTCCGGCAGTTAGCCGGAATTGCGGAGAGAGAGAAAGAGGGGTTGGGTTTTAAAGTGTTACACAAATAGCCCTTGTAGTTTGGTCCTTGACATTTCATGCACAAACTATAGTATTTAAAGTTTCCAAATTGACATCAAAACCCCCTTGACTTCTTAAATCCACGTTTTAAACATTTATTTTTTTTTACTTATTAACTTTTTACATATTATTACTATTAATAACAATATTATTATTATTACTCTTAGTTATTATTTTTATTGTTATTATTAGTATTATTATTATTATTATTGTTATTTTTATGATTATTATTTGTTTAATATGTAATAGTTAACATTATTAACTTTCAATTTAAAGAATTTAAGGCAAATTAAAGAAATATACATAAGTAACCCATGAGTTTCATAATTGGCAACAATGGTCCATGCAAGAATTTAACGAAACTAACTTTTAGTTAACCAAAAATACATAATGTTACAAACTTCAAAGATGATACACCATAGAATATTAGAGAACATGTAGTACAAGAAAGTTTCAAAATTAAAATTTAGGTGTAACATTACGTATTCTTCATTTATTTTTTTACTTTGTATTTAATCCTTGTAATCTCAGGACTTGATCATAGTGGAAATATTTTTTATATCATTTTGTTGATTATATACTTATGCAACGCTTAAACAATTACGAATACGAATTTTAACACAAAACTAGGCAACTTATCAGGACTTATATTTTTTTAAAAAATTTATATATAAGTTATCTCTTTATGATTCATATGTTAAAATACCCAAAACATGCTTAATCATGAGTTTTTGGTGCAAACTATTAAATAAAATAAGTTAAGGGATTAACACTAAAACTTTGAATTTTCCCTCCACTCATCTCCTAAACTATTTTCTTTAATGCTTAACCATAATTTTCATCTATAAATACTAACTCAAATCCCTCTGTAATCACTTTCATCACTCTAAACTCTCTCATTCCATCCACCAACTTCATCTTTTTGCAAGAAATCTTCAAGAATAATTTGTGAGTTTTATTTATTTATTTATTTATCTACTTTATTTTTTATTTTCTTCTTCATTTTCTTTACCAATTGGAACAACCTCTAGGACATAACCACTTAGTCACCAAAGTAAACAAGTATCGTAAACTCCCCTAAATTTAAAGTCCAAGTTGAAAATATTCTACTTGATTCTTTCATACATGTTTTCTTATCTTGTTTTTAAGCCTTTACAAATTAAACCAAGTCACCAACAAATTTAATGTTGCAAGGCTTGTGTTGAAGTTATATTTCTGAAAGTTTAAGGCTTTTACACTCCATCCTTTCATCTTTACAAAATATTAAGTGATCTACAAATCAAAAAGTGGATGAAACCACACCAAGCCTCCAACCATTATTTAAAGACTTGTGTTATGGTATGAAATGGTGATGTTGAACCTTGGTTCTACAACTAATCTATCCAACATACCCCACTTGAACACTTAATCAAACTAGCTAGTTTACTTTAATACTTTTATTTATGTACTCATGAACATCCGAATCACCCTTATGTGAAGATTTTGTGCAATGGTGACAATCTTGAGGTTTGTGGATATCCCCACCTCTAATACATGACTTATATGAATATAAGACTTGAGGTTATGGATTACCCTACCTCTAATGCATGACTTATATTTATATTTATATAATACTTAATCAAAACCAAACCGTAACATCAATCAAACCATGGTTGAATATTATGTGTTAGGGTAGACATTATATTAATCTTATGATTCTTTATTTTGAACTTCCAATGAGTGACTAATACTCAAAAAGAACACACACAATACATGGTATCCAAATAAGTGTCTAAGTACTATATACTTTTATGTACTCTCATATTTGTAATTTCCGTATACTTTTCAATTGCTAAAATCTCAAACTTTAAATCATAAACTTACACACTTTTGTTTATATCTAGGGTGACTTTGGTGACTTGATACTTCAAACTCATTCATCTATCTTTGTGGATTCTAATCGCCAAACCGTGAGTCATACTTCACCCCTTTTGATTTAACACTATTTGGATTTCAACATGTATCAATTATCAAATACACTCGATTATTCATTCAATCAAAATCATTGTAAAACTCAATTCATATAAACATGCTTACTTGTTATACTATTTGTGAATACATTCTAAAATACATTATCTTGTAAGCAATTTAAACCTCCTTTAACATGTATAGTGCTATAGGACTAGCACATCCGCCCTATTATGATGGGTCTATGTTAAGTTATCAATCTTTACGGTCTTGTTCACTTTTGATGCTAGGATTATGCTAGTGGACACTTTGGTTTGATTATTGCCTTTGCATGCTAGCAATGTACAAACTTTAGTATACTTTATCCATGTTGAATTGAGATTTTATTCACTATTATGCTATGTATTCAAATTTGTATACTCATCAACATATTCATATGTTGACCAATATTTTATAAATGTTACAGGAAATTCATGAAGTTTCATGAAGAAATTCAATTAGGTGGACTTAGAAATACATAAAATCTATCATTTTGTTATATTTGTTTTAGACTTGTATTTTTCAAAATTATTGTATGTTTATTTGAGGCATTGTAATGTTATGTTGATTAATGGAAATGAAATTTAATCTTGATTTATTATCACTTTAGTACTATGATGTCTTTGAACAATCTATCATTTCTCGCACCCCGATGTTTCCGCCATCGGTTGGGGTGTGACATTAGGATTGTCCATGAAGAGTGACAAAGACATTAATTGTGATCTAGATCACCACGTGCAGACTGGTTGGTGTAAATGGAAAGGAACCACATGTATTTCGTGCGATAGGAGATTACTAAATAAATTTTAAAAAGAGAAAATCTATAAGGTTGTAGTTTGGTCATCTATGTTATATGGAATAGGTTTTTTGCTAATTAAAAAGATGGAAGTAAGAAAGTTAGAGGTAACAGAGATGATGAATTGGTTGATTTGGCGCTACATAAGGATGTACAGATAAGCAATGAAGTTTTACAAAGGTAGTTTGGGTCACACATCTCAAAAAAGATTAGAGAAAAGAGATTATGATGGTTAGGTCAAGGCGAGAAGATAGACGATGACTTTGATGAAAAGAATGGAGAACCTCTTAGTGGAAGGAAAGTGAAGTAGAGAAAGACCAAAGCTAATATGGGATAAGTAGATTAGACCCATTATTTGTTAAAATTGCACCTCTCAAAATCGATAGTGGAGGCTCTTGTATACGCTCTATAAGGATGAAATAGTATTAGATGGGAGTAATGACACATGATTGGTTGGTCAGTCGTATCTTTACGTAACGTCCCGAATAAAGTCTAAGTGAACCAAATAATAATAATGGGCTTAGACAAGATTATTTAATGTAAATAAGATGGGTATGGGTTATAGACCGAGTTAACTTTTCGGGTTATGTGTCCGGCGAGTTAAAGGTTTCAAGAACACCTGGTATATATAAACGGACCAGCTTGAGCAACTCTCATTTGCAACTCAACACCCTAATTCTGGAGAGAGTGTGTAGAGAGAGAAAATGGAGAGAATTGAAGATTCAAGACCCGTTTGATCACGGGATTGAAGATCGGTGTTCGTGGGCATCCAAACAACAAGAAAACACCAAGAATCCAGGTAAGAAACATCATTTAATCATTTCTTTTTATGTAAACTCGGATTCTAGGGCTTGGGATTTTTTTGAAAGTGGCAAAGAATCACCCAAAACTCATGTTTTTGTGTAAGAAAACATGTAAGAAGCTTAGATATAGTTTATTGGGTGATAAACCAAGGTTTTAGATATAAAAGATTGAAGTTATGAGTAAAAAGGTTGGTTCATAATTTTCAGCCCGTTCTGCGAAATTAAGGGTTCATCTATGAAAACTTCCTGCGAAACTATAGTTTCGCAGGTAGTTTCATAGCGAAGATGCCAGCGAAACTGCTGGCAAGACTAGCAGCGAAACTCCTGATCAGGCAGTGAAATTAGTAGCGAAATTAGGTAGAAATAACTCCTTTGAGTGTTAACTTATCTGCAAGTTGTGTAGTACGCCCCTTGTTTTGAAAGCTTGATTGAGAAACTACTCATCGAGTCTATGTAAGTTCTAGATCCCTTATTTAAAGGTTTTGAACTAGTTTAGGGCTAGAAATGCATACTAAATATATAATTTAAATGACCAAGATTTTAAAAGGAAGATCAATTTTTCCATAATAAAATGTGCTATATAAATGTTCTAAAATAAAAATTTTGCACACTGCCGTGGCAGCCCGGCCCTAGCCAGGGGCGTTGCCCCTTGGACCCCACTAGGGGCTACTGCCACTAGGATCCCACTGTTAGGGGCTGCCGCCCCCAAACCGCGCTGTCCCGCGAAGGGTCGGTTATGTTCTATGATGACTTGTACTTGTTGTGCATGTGTATGTGTTTGAGAATGGATGATGCATGATGTTTGTGATGATATGTGATAGGGTATGTGATGTTTATCTCATGCTATGTATGAATGTGTTATATTGATCTTACATTCTTATTATGTATTATTCCGTGACTTACGTGTTATGAGTATGAAATGAACGAAAAATATTATGTAACGTAAAGCGGAAGTTAATGATAATGATAAGTGGAACGTAAAGTAGGAATGAATGCATGCATTGATGAACGAACAAATGTAAGAAAGTCTTGCAAGCAATGTATGGAGGTTCACACCCAATGAAGGGTGTTAGTTCAACTGTGTGCGGATTAGCTACCCCGGAAGGATGCACACTGGGGTCGAATCTTTGTGATTGACCATATGTATAGGACCCTTGTCACTTTTCCTAGGTACTAGAGTCAGCTTCATGCATAATGTTCGAGGTCTATTGATAGACCTCAGGCCCAGTAATCAGCTTCGTGCACAATGTTTGGGGTATAGCATATGGCATTGGTCCAGAATGAAAGATGAATGATAATGATGAGCGTACTTGCCCTAGGCCCTTGGGTCAGCTTCGTGCACAATGTTCGGGGTACAGTACGTGTCATCGGAAGTTAAAGAATATACGAACGATAAGTAAGGAAGATTATGAATGAAACTGAATGATAACGATGACGTATGATGATGAACGAACGGAAGTTAATGAACAAATGATAATAATGATAATAATGTTATTATCTATGTGTATGTATGATGTATGATCACGTACGATAGTAAATAAAGGTTTTAAATGAAAGTAAAGTATATTTTATTTTAAAACTAGAACTCACAGCACCACTGACTTTTATGTATTTTCGAGTTGACAGATAATGGTTGCTGATGATGGCACGGATGGCTACTTGGCTCATTTTGGGACGACATCCATTTTATGTTGCAATAATGTTTTTGCATTATAATACGGCTAAATGATATTTTGTAATGAATGTTGTATTATTATGCAAAAGCTATTATTTATATGAAATGAAATGATGGTTTAAATTCATTCCGCTACAATGTTTTAATTAAGTTAATATATATCATATGTTTTATGTGCGATGATTGACTAGCTGTGAGCGTCCCGAGAACGGAGCCTTACAAGTTAGTATAAGAGAATCAAAGTTTAAGTGAAGCGGGTTAAAATTTTCAAAAAAAACCTAAACTTAAACTGAAAATGGGACAAAGGGAGGGGATGCCAGTCTAAATAGTTACGTGCCATCATGTATTTTCTTAATGTTAATAGGTATTACGTGCGCATGTTATGTGGTTTATGTGCCTTTAGTAGATTGAGATACTGATGTAGTCAGCATAGGAAATGCTTGGGGTATGAATAGTAAAGTAAGTGGTTAATCACAACTGGCCACTGTAATTAAGGACTTACTATACTTGACATAAACTGAGCTATTACCTTGAATGACCGTGTTGGTGTTTGAATCTTATAGCGTGTTAGAGGATGACTAGAGGTAGATCTTTTGCAAAAGCTATTATTTATATGAAATGAAATGATGGTTTAAATTCATTCCGTTGCGATGTTTTAATTAAGTTAATATATATCATATGTTTTATGTGCGATGATTGACCAACTGTGAGCGTCCCGAGAACGAAGCCTTATAAAGAACCTCTCAGTGGAAGGAAAGTGGAGTAGAGGAAGACCAAAGCTAACATGGGATGAGTAGATTAGACCCATTATTTTTTACACTTGCACCTCTCAAAATTGATGGTGGAGGCTCTTGTATACGCTCTTTAAGAATGAAATATTATTAGATGGGAGTATGGACACATGATTGGTTGGTCAGTCATATCTTTACTAGTTCTTCTTACCTTCAGTTAGGTGACCATGGTCATAGGTGTTAATTATACCTACTTTTTGGGAGTATCTTTAGTGATAAGTAGTCCTTCAAACTTAAGGGTACATTTAGTTGTAGTCATGCTATAGTACAAGTTTATCTTTAGTTATATGTGTGACTTTAGTTTTAAGTAAGACCTTAGTTATAGGATTGACTTTAGATACCGAAGGACTTTTTATTTACTTATGACTTGTCCTTAGACATGCCTTTTGAGTCTTTACTATTGTAGTTATAAGGACTTACAAGGCCAATCCAATCGGGAGGCAAATAAATCGATGGTTTTGGGGCCCAATTTTTTTGGGGGCACAAACTCATTTCTTATTCTCTAAGCATGCATACACAAACAATGAATAGGAGATGAAATAAATTTAACACGCATCAGTATAAAAGGTAACAAAAGTCTCTATAGAAATCGAAGCGTCCATGGTCTAAGGCAAATAAATCGATCGTTTTATGCTTTCATCGACATGTGATGTTGAGGTCTCAAAACACATGTCAGCTATGAAGTAGAAATCGCTTCTCTTAAGTCCTAATTGTGAAGTCTCAAGGAATTACAGAACTTCTTTATCCAATTGAATTTTGAATAAATTCTTGAAATTGAATTTTTGACCACTTGGTTGAAGTCTTGAAGGCAAGTTATTTTGTCCTTTATAGTTTCTATCCTAATTCTTCCTTTATATTTAATTCATAAAGGTGACAAACTGGTTGTTTGACTCACTATAAATTATCATTGATCTTTCTGTATATGTTGATACGAGCAAAGGTTCTTAATAATGAATTTTGAAAAAAAATTATATTTTTAATGTTCGTTTTAGGCGGACAACACGATTAAAACGACCCTAAAGATCTAATTTGATTTTTATGTATGTTGATACCCATACATTTATTACATCACATCCTATGTACTTGCTTGTTCTTTTTATTCCCTTTTTTGTATTGAAAATGAGAAAGGTTTTCACGAACCGAAAATCCCTTCGGTAGATAGCAATGCTTGCTCACATCTTAGCTCCCCCCACACTCTAGTAGATGTAAGATTTGTTTGTGTTTATTTATAATTTGGTTTGAAACAAATCTACGTCTTTAAATTACGTTGATATGACATCTAAAGAAAATATAAAAACTATTAATGCGACTTTAATTTTACATCCGGACAAATAAGAAAACTAATACTTCATCACAAACCGTCTAAATTACATTGATATGACATCTAAGAGGCTTTTGTCTCTTAGATTGTTAAAACCTAAGTATGATGTTTATTCGTGTAATTTAGGAGAAAAGTAGATTTACCGTTACAAAAAAAAAAACTAAAACCAAATTTTAACTATCCGGTCTAAATCATATAGATGCTAAAATAAATCCTATTTCAAAACAACGTTGTACAGTTACCGTATGATAAAAAAAACCGCGATAAAACCCAACGAAGCAATCGTAATCTAAGAAGCCCGTGTGCGTAGGTTCGACGGTGCGAGGGAGTTCAGGTGCGTGCATCTATCGTCATCGTCAATAATAATATTCGTGCGATTTGGGTCGTCCCATACGACTACAATCATCCACCGTTTCTCTCTCCTTTCGTCTCCAATATCTTCTTATCACCTTTAAATTCAAACCCATATCTCCCTTTCAACCTTTTCGCAGATCTGTTCACCCTTGTGCATCTCAGGTAATCTTTCAATCACAAGTGTTCATATGTATTCTTATGCTTGATTTCACACAAATTTCGAATCTTTTTGGGTTAGGGTTTTTGGGGTTTCCCGTAATCGATTGAAAGTTGAGAATAAAGAATCGGTCGTGAGTTAAGGTGATTTTGCAATTGGGTTTTGTACTTCTGTTTGTTAGAAGTGATTTAGGGGTTTGATGTGTGTTATTTAGTTGAAGTAGGGAGAATATGATGAAGGTGGGTGCTTTTTATGTTTATTGGATTTGATTATGTTGTTCTTGATGTTTGAAGTTGAAAAGTTTGGGTTTTATGAAACTAGGTGCAGGTTGTTATGATTGATCATTGATGTACTGATGTATGATGTGTTTATGTTTTATTCATAGTTGTCGAAGGCGAAAGGAGCACTAAAGGCGTATGGGGTAGGCGTTTGACCTAGGCGCAAGGCGCTTAAGAATCATAGGTTTTTTAAGCAAGACACATAGTATAAAAGTACCATTTTTAGGGGTTTTAGACATGTTTTAAGCTTCTTTTGGGCTAGATTAGAGTGTTTTAGGTTGATTTCTGGCTTGTTTAGTACTAGTGTATTTGTTTCAGACCTATTTAGACAAATTTTAGCTGGAACTTGGCCTTAAAATGCGCCTGAGCTCCTGAAAATGGGGCTTTAAAAGCGAGGCAACAAGGCTGCGCCTGAGGGCCTAGGGTTTAGGTGTGTTCCTTGTGGGCTTTTGACAATAGAGGTTTGATTGTAGATGAATCATGTTACATTTTTTTATGGTTTTCTGTTGAGAGCCATACTATCTATTTAGAATGGGCATGGGATCTATTTTGCAATGTTCATGTTTGTAGAAAATTGTTCAAGATACTTGTTTTTTCCTTAATACTTATCATTGTAGTGTTACAGTCCTATGTTTATAGCATCTATAAGATGATCTATAAGCTACAATTGGTACTCATTTTATGCATTATAGTTTGTGATTTGAAAAATAGGGGAGTTAAGCATATGATTTCCGATTTTCAGTTTGTAGTTTATATTTTGATTTGATGATCTGATCTTGGTCTTTCTTTCAGATAAAAGCTTTTAAGGCACAACAAGGAGCTTAAAAGCAATATTTTAAGAAAACCGTCTCGAAAACAAAGGCAAATCAACAAGGAATACTTCTCTGCATGAGTTTTTGACATTTTATCAATGTCAGGGTTGCTTAATAATGTAATGCACATTCCTTATCTAATTCATGCAAACGTTTTAAGTAGCTTATTTGATTTCTTACTTTTTCGTACTTGTAAGAACATTGGATGTTAGTTGAGCCATAGGAGTTACAGGGGTCAATTTCTTCTTTGACAAACTCACATTATGTCTAGTTTGTTTATACATACAGGAATCTAGTATGTTTGTTTTCATTAAGATCTGTATGTGGTCTGATATTATTAGAAAGGTTCTAAGTTCTAACACAAATGATAAGATTTGGATCGACTGATTTTTATATAAATGGTATCAAAAAGCAATTATAATATAATTATTTAGTCAAGGTTTAAAAGTACGGAATCGAGCCTCGAGGCATTTTCCGTTCGCCTCATGAGGCGTAAGCCTCGAGGCGAACCGAGGTGTAAGCCTGAGGCGGAATTAAAAAATAAGTATACAAATTATATATCTTATAAATAATAAAATACAGACTAATTTCATCATCAGATTCATCAAAAACATAAAAAACACATTAAAAAGACATGGAATTTTGAAAATGACACAAAGAGTCTAAAACATCGAAAACAAACATCAAAACACCTTGAGGCGCACCTGAGGCGCGGGTTTTCTTACCGCCTCAGCCCAATGAGGCGCACGTACAAGATAACCCCCTGAGGCGCCGCCTCATGTTCGTTTTCTGGGCGCCTCGCCTTGAGGCGCATGCCTCAACCGATTTTTAAAACCATGTATTTAGTTCGTTTTAGCTGTTTAGAAGGTTGAAGTGGACAACTTTATACATTTGCACAATTCAGTCAGCTCGTGTTTCAAACATTACACTTGAACCATTAACGTTTAGAATTCAGATTCCCGCAGTTTGACACCATTATATGCTATTACTTTTGTTAGTTATTGTTCAATTATAACTTGTTATGTTATTTGATTAGTTTATTTTCAGTCGTCTTTAAACAGATCAGCATCCAATCTTCAAGATAGTATCTCCGCGCAGCCATTTTCAACATCTTTCCCTGCTCAATCTGGTGCACCTTCCCCTGTTTTTCAACACAGCGGTTAGTGTGTTTCATTGGTTACTATACTTATTACGTATTTCATCCTATTAAGTTCGTTTAATCTGAATGATTATCTATGCAGGGTCTCTTCAAGGGCTACATAATATTCATGGTAGTTTTAGTGTACCCAACATTTCAAGAAATTCATCAATGGCTAATGTCCCTTCAAGCGGCCTTCAGCAGGCAAGTGAAATCTTTCTGGTGGTCGATTTACATCAAATATTCCTGTTGCTCTTTCCCAGGTACCTTTTTTTGGGCGCTCCTCAAAATATTTTTTTAGTATATTTCCATTTTAAGGTTTCTTTTTTTGCAATTTCTTGTTTTGAAGATATCTCATGGGAATTCACATGGTCATCCGGGGCTAGCAAATAGAGGTGGGTCAGGTGGCATGGGTGTCGTTGGAAACCCGGGGTTTAGCAGTGGCTCAAATCCAGTTGGCGGTTCAATTCCTGGAATTCTTCCCACTTCAGCAGCAATGGGAAACCGCATAAATACGGGTGGTGTGTCTCCTATCTTAGGAAATTCAAACTCACGAATTGCCAGCTCAGCAGGAAATATTATCGGTGGCGGAAATGTGGGCAGAAGCTTAAATACAGGAGGCGGGTTATCCGTACCAGGCCTATCTTCCCGCTTAAGTTTGAACACTAATAGTGGCCCTGGAAATGTAGGCGTGCAGGGATCAAATAGATTAATGGGTGGTATGCTTCAGCAAGGTACATTGCTTTGGTATATTGTTGACCATTATATTTTGAGGGACTAATGCCGACTACGTATAAATTAGAGGGATTAAACTTAGCATCTGATTTTTCTTTTTATTATGCAGCTTCTCCGCAGATGATGTCTATGTTAGGAAATTCTTATCATTCAGGGGGCCCACTTTCGCTAAATCATGTTAACTCAATGGGAATGATGAATGATGTGAACAACAACGATGGTTCACCGTTTGATATAAATGACTTTCCGCAGCTTAGCAGTCGGCCTAGTTCTTCGGGTGGAGCCCAAGGACAAATAGGTGAATATAATATTAACTCCTGCATCTGGGATTCTTGATGCTATATATGTTTTTTTATTAAAACAGTAAGTTTCAGGTTCGTTAAGAAAACAAGGGCTTGGTGTTAGTCCCATTGTACAACAGAATCAAGAATTTAGCATCCAGAATGAAGATTTTCCTGCCCTACCAGGATTCAAAGGTTTTGTGCCTTATTTTGATACATTTATATCAGTTAGACCCATTGTGCAATTTTTTATGAAAAGAATAAATGGTGTTTACTTGTCTGCAATTCTTGCTGCACATTTTTAATTATATTTTAGAAATTGTACAGGTGGCAATGCTGATTATACAATGGATTTGCACTCGAAGGAACAACTTCATGACAATAATGTTTCCATGATGCAATCTCCACATTTCTCTGTGAGTTATATTGCTATGCTTACGAGGGTATTTTAGTCTTTTCAACGCTGCATCCGAAGTGCTAATTCTATGGTTGATTAAATGCAGATGGGAAGGTCTTCAGGATTCAATTTGGGAGCAACATTTTCGTCACATCGTCCACATCAGCAAAGCAGCAATCAAGATCTACACAGCTTGCATGGTTCAGATATGTTCCAAGGGTCACATTCATCGTATCACTCACAGGTAATTTTGATTGAAATTAAACAAATTGTTTCTGGTGTCCTTATGAATAATAACAATATGCTATCTTTTGAATTTCTCTTTAGGCCGGTGGACCTCTAGGTGTAGGTTCAAGACCTCTAAACTCCCAAAACACAATTTCTGGAATCGGTTCATTTGACCAACTTATGCAGCATTATCCACAACAGAACCAATCTCAATCTCAATTTCGTCTGCAGCAATTATCTGGTGCGGGTCAACCATTCAGGGATCAGGGCATAAAGTCAATGCATGCTGGTCAAAGTCAAACCACTCTAGATCGATTCGGTTTGCTTGGTTTATTAAGTGTAATTAGAATGAGTGACCCTGATTTAACATCACTTGCGCTTGGGATCGACCTAACAACTCTTGGATTAAATTTAAACTCAGCTGAAAATCTTCACAGGACATTTGGTTCTCCATGGTCAGATGAGCCGGTCAAAGGAGGCCCTGATTTTACTGTGCCACAATGTTATTATTCTAAACAAGCACCTGCTTTGAATGTGAGTGGCTTTTTATTATTGTTTGCAATCAATTTTTTAATCATTCATTTTGTTGCTTTAATATCTTTTGCGATTGTTGCAGCAACGGTATTTTTCCAAATTTCAGCTGAACACACTGTTTTATATCTTTTACAGGTAGATTTAATTTTTTTACGGTGCCTATTTGTTTTTCTCCAACTTTAATGTTTATTTTACTACCAAGTATTATTTGTTTTATGATATATGCAGTATGCCTAAGGATGAAGCCCAATTGTATGCTGCTAATGAACTGTAAGTTATCCCATTACATGTGTAGTCTGCTTTATTTACATGACGTTTTTCATTCACAGGTAAAGGTGGTAAAATGAACGGGTTGGACGGATGGGATGAAGGGTTTGGGTTGGGTTGCCTTGGCTTTTGACCAGAAATTTATATTTTGTAATAAAATAATTATCGTCAATGATGACTGCTGTTTCAGGTATAACAGAGGTTGGTTTTATCACCGAGAGCACCGCTTGTGGTTTATGAGGCCTCCAAACATGGAGCCTCTTGTGAAGACAAATACATATGAAAGAGGATCTTATGTTTGTTTTGATCCAAACACTTGGGAAACAATGCGCAAGGTTTGATTTTTTTGGCTCTTTTTATTAATCTATTTCTATTAGAGGTGGTGGGTTGGTTGGACTTGGTAATAGGTCAAAACAGATATGGGTATGCATTTTTTAGTAGTAAAAAATGGATGGGTGTTGATCTCAGTCATTTTTATCCAATAAAATTTATATAATGAAACGTAACTCAAGTTGATCCATTTATAAGTATATGGAACGTAATTATTTTCATAATCTAACCACAACTCGACCAAAATGCGGTGCAGGATAACTTCGTTATGTACTACGAGATGTTGGATAAAAGACCAGCACTACCTCAACATTGACCAGTAATTTATCTTCACATGTAAAGTCTGTCTTGTGACTCGGCGGTTATGCTAATTAGCCAGGATGCGTTTCTAGTTTTGTTTTGATTTGTTAAATATTTGGTTTCTAGATTTTGTTTTGATTTGTTAAATTATATGGTAATATCATATCGATCAATTTACATAGTGATCATCAGGATCATGTTCTAGCTTGTAGAAATAGTATCAAGCAATGTTACATTTTCTACTTTTTGGTGTTCATGATTGGCAGATTTTAGTGATACTTAGAAATGACACCAGTTTTGTTGTCGGAAATGTTTTATCTTGAGTCGACTGATTCAGGTTTAGGTGTCTGCTGTAGAACTTGATTTCATTTAGTTTGGTTTCTGTTTATATATCTCTGGTTGTGGTTGTATTATACTTACCAATGTTATAATGTTGTTTTTATGAAATTCTGCTGCAAACAAGGGTGACAAATAATAGTTTTATAAACATGCTAATTCTGTTATGACTTCTACCATATTTTTTTATAACTTTTGGTTTTGATTCGTATTTCTTTTGGAATTTTTTTTGACCATATAAACCCACTGACTAGTGAAGTAGAAGTAAAGATATGAACCAAAAACTTTTCCATATAGAATTCAGTTACACCATCCTTTGAAGGTTCAGTGTTAACAAGATGTCTAAGATTTTTCTCCAAAGTGGTTCGTATTGTTCCCAGTCTAAAACATCTCAAATTCGATTTAGTTCAGGTTTTCTTTTGATTGGATTTTTTTACTTGGTTTTCTATAGCTTAACGGTTTTAGGAATTTCAACCAAGTCAGTTCAGGTTTCGAGCCAGTTTACCACCTAGAAACCCAGACCGATTGATAACCTTTGGTTTATATTAGTTTCAAACTGGTCTGTATAGATACTGGCTTAGTTCTGGTTCTAAGACTGGTTTTTTTTTGGCCAACCTCTAGCTTTTACTAATAAGATCAGTACACTGTAAACTACAAAGCTTTTATAGTTGTATAAAACATGTAAACTTCATATCAGCCCTACCTGTTGCACCCATATGTAAAAACTACCACCTTGACCGTCACACCATGTTTTGCCACCAGAAGCAAATATTCAGTTCTATATTTTTCATGAGATCCTTTGGTTTACATTCTTCATTGGTTTACACGGACATCTAATCTAAATTCATGCAACTAAACCAACAAAAAAAAACCTATAAAAGTTGCAGATAACTCAAGCTTATTGAGAGACTAGGCCCTTTAATGCTGGCATCATCCCTTCCAAAAACTCCTTTTTGCTTAAACTTCTGTCAGATGTACAATCCTCTTCCTAACAGTGTAAATAACATGCAAGTATGTAGACAAGTCAGTGAAACAAACAAGTTTTCTTACGAAAAGGTCTTATTCTGTAGGTGGAAAGATAAAGCAGGTTAAGTTGACCGAAACACTTTTTTGTCCTTTTTTCAATAAAATATGATAAAAGTAACCATTGTTAATTTTTTTTCAGGTTTTCTAGACAAAGCAGTTTAGGGGGTTGTATGCGTTAAAAGTACACCTTCAGCAACTTCCGGCTTCTTTGATCTATTTTCTTCTCACACTTATTTATTATATTTACACAACCCATTCATTACTAAAGGGGAATAAACTGCCACCTCTAGATTTATTAGTGCAACTGTGCAACTCAGGAAACATTATGAAGTGGAAGTTGATATCTACATGAACCCCAACATGTGTTTCGTATCAAAGCATAATGCAATAACTTTCTTGATTAGGGGCATTACAGGTATTTGAAAGTAGCCCACAAGTTCTCACAAATTGTCTTTTTAGGGGTGGTATTACAGGTATTTGACATTAGTAACCCTTCTATTAACCTATGATGTCAAGTTAAATGTTGCATGTTATTTTTCAGTAGGGATCATCATTCGGCAGGCCAAGAACAAATAACCATATAATAAAACCATGCAGATATAAAAGTTCTAAAGGCATTAATTTTAATAAGCAAAACAGAGAATAGCTTACATCGCCTGTTGATGCTGAAATTAGTGTCAAAAGTGTCACTGTTGCAGCATGGTACTCCTCAAGGGTTTTGTATGCAGAATCATCTAGTTTATCCTGTGATATTAACACAACATGGCTAAGGATATCTACATTGAACAAATCCACCATTCATCAGCACAGATCAATATTTAGATTTTAGAGAGTTAAAAAATTCCTAAATCATATGAAGATGCAGGATTATACTTTATATCCAAATCAAGAGTTTCAAACCATTAGATAAATAATTGTCGCGTGATTAATTCTATATTCACCTTTAATGCTTTTGTGAAACTCTCGGTAGTGGAATTCAATGAATGATGTTATACCTTTAGTTTAGATATTGCAACAGAAATGGCCCTCCCAGGTGCTTGAAGTGCCCTTCCATAAAACTATGACCCAACAATAAAGTCAACAGATGGAATGAGCATAAGAAAAATTAAGATCGATATGCAATTCCCCAATGTATAGTGGTACGAATTACAAAGAATTAATGATGAGATATAGATTATATGAACCTGTATATAAAGTAAAGAAACAACTTTAGGCAGAATGGTGACTGGGTCAGTTTCAGCAGCAACTTGAGCAGACAAATCCTGAAAATAGTTACAAAGATGTGTCATGTAACATTTACTGGATGGCATACGTGGCGTAATAATGTGGGTGCTCAATTTGACGGGTCATTTGGTGAGTCAAAATATAATGTGACTTGCAAACACTTGCTATTATTTTTCTATAGATAACTAGTGTGCTAAATATGATTGCAGGACTATATTTATTGCAACAATAATCTAGTTTTAAATTAAGGCACTTAACAGTTTTATGCCTTTAATTACATTTCAAATGACAAAAAGAGTTTATGAGATTTAGAAGGTTCTAGCTTCTCTTAACAAAACCCATTTGACTTGCTAGGGATATGTTTTTTAAAACTCAATCTGAGTCCTTATATAATGGGTCGATATTGCCACCTTTAGGCAATAGTACAAATCATACAATCATTAACACCAATTAAGAAAATTTGTTTGAAGCTCAACAGCAAACAAAAACAACCCAATTTTCTGTCAAATCATGTGATTATGTTGAGAGAGTTTTAGAATCTGTAACTATTCTGCTGGTATGTATTTTGGTCCAAAAATATTCACATTTGGAAGATTGCTGATTTGTAGAGATTTTGATTTGGTCTCTCATTGTATAAATATATATATTCTGTTGTAACCCTGCTCAAAACATCAAGGAATTCTTTATCACTTAAATCTAAATTCCAACAATATGGTATTAGAACCATCAATCATCAGCTCTTGTGGTCTTCTTTGTTTATTGTTCTGCTCAATTTCAAACCAACAACCATTGATCCCTATTCTGCTTGTGTATTTCTTATCCCTTAAGATATTCTGACATATTTCACCGTCTCAAGTACTGTTACATCTGATGATGATGTATCACAGATGGGTTTACAGAACATTCAAGCAGCTTATCTATTGAATGGGAAAGTATACTTGAAGTAATCACAACTGGTTAGATCATTCCTGAAGGGTAAAGAAAAGTTTAGCCATTCATTCAAGTCCTTAGAAAACAGAGCTGAAGTCTGCTGCATGGGAATACGGGATAAACAGGATTGAATGATGATGTCATGGTGTGGAGTTCGGTGCTACCTGACATTAGTAAAATACTTGTATGTTCCTACGTCTGATGGTACCACAGAAAAATATAAAGCAAGATTGGTTGCCAAAGGGTATACTCAAGTCTCATAGGTAATTGAATATCTTGAGGCATCTGCCCTGGTGGCAAACACGAATACAATACAAATTCTTCTTTCCTTGGGTGCTAATTTTGGGCGGAACTTGCACTAGCTGTAAAAATATGTTCCTACATAGCAACTTAAAAGAAGAAATTTATACGGAGGTTCCCAAGCTTTAATCTAAAGGAATGGTTTTGGAGATCTAGATAACTTTGGGACATATAGAGTCAAGGAGATCATTCTTGTTCGTAAGACACTTAGTTCAGAGGGAGAGACACGATTGTTGGTATATTGGTAGATTAAGTGAGAAGGGCCAAAGATCAAGGCATCAAGCATGATGTCGAAGAAATGAAGAGTTTGAAAAGATGTTTTCTGCTGAATTTGACATCAAGAAGGATGGAAAATGAGATACTTCCATTAAGTGAAAAGGGGCAAAGATCAAGAATGATGTAGAAGAAATGAAGAATTTGAAAAGATGTCTTCTGCTGAATTTGGCATCAAGAAGGATGGAAAATTGAATTACTTACCTTTGTTTCATTTCCAACAGAAGTATATGTTTGACTTGCAAAAAGAAACAAGGAAGTCGGTGTTAAAATATTGGCCCAGAAAAACAATGATAATACTCCGTATTTGTGGGAACGACCACGACTCTTTTTATAAATATGAAGAACAAAAGACCACACCTTAAACTCTATACAATAACCCTCTTTTATACTACTTTTAACCTTAATTACTATAAAATCACAGCTCAAACACAGCTGGATGACAACCCATTCACAGCCAAATTATTCAATACTTTCCTAATATTTACTTGACTAACATATTCTACATGTTAACTAACTCCACCCTTATCTTTCTTGGTTCACCCGTATACCCCCTTAAACATCAAGATTAATTTCTAACAGTCGGGTAGAAACCCAGGTGAGACACCTATTGAATACAACCATGACCTAGCTTGGAGGATCCAACAGTGGACAGAAGTTCCTATCAGACCATCAGAGGTTGATTGCATTTGTGGTGGGTGTTAGTAGGTTATGCATAATCCTAAACAAACACATCTCAATGTTGTTCTAGGATTTTACGCAACTAGTCTGATATAACATTTTCCTCCAAGTTTCTCAACTCAAAATCAATTAGCAGATGTACTTTCAAAGGGGGAGTCAAGTACACAGTTTCAGCAAACTATTAGCAAGCTTGGACTTGAGGACATCTATCCAGAGGACTAAAGGGAGTGTCATATCATGTTATTGTGTGGAAAGAAATTGTTAGGATCTGCAATTATTCTGCTAGTATATATTCAGATTAGGAAAATTGATGATCTGTAAGAATCCGACTATGTTTCTCATTATTGTAATCTGTTCAAAGCATCAAAGAATCACCACTTGAAATCTATAGTTTCCTTTTTTATCTATAAAAGCTTTAAAGAAGAGATACCTTGCGATACGAATGGAGGAGAGTTCTTTCCAACTTCTTGTCAAGCTTTTTCACAGTCAACCCACTGCAAATGCAGAACAATGATCAAATAATTTAATTATCCATTGCAATTATTCAACATAAAAGAAAATTAAGAAACACCAAAAGATTGAGTAAGATTGAAGCATCTTTTCTACCACTCATCTGCAAATGCTCTTAATGCTGTCATATATGCTTCAACACGCTGTCACATTAAACATTAAAGAAAAATTATTCATATTTTATTTCTAACATAGTTCATACATTTCACTACTGAGGGAGACTAACCTTCCCTTCCAAAGCTTCAACAACTGCATTAGCCTTTAAAGATAGAGGTCCTTCAAATTTCTTTGCCTATGACCACAGAAAAAATTATATTAATCAAACGAGAAGTGAGATGAAAGAAAACAAAAACAAAAAAAGTAAAAATTATTTGTTCAGAAGTTACAAAACAAAGAATCTCATACCAGAGCAATTCGATCCCCGGAGCTAAGCAAAATGGATTCTGTATTGTCAAAGTCTTGAACATCAATACCATTTTTCAACTTATGGAGCATATCCTGATTTGGGGACCATAAATCATACAAGTTCTTTTAAATATAGTCATGTGGGCTACAAAATAGAAGAATATAGATTCAAAGAATCGCATATGTTACCATATGTGATAAAAGCATGTCCACCATAGGCGCAGCTGTAGTTTTTAGTATATGTCGGTGCAAAAGAACCTGTAGCATCAAAGTGAGGAAACGTTCCCTCCATAACAAACATCATTTATAAAGTTTTAAGTTTTTAAGGTTACCGAGGTTGTTGGGTTGTCATCAAACAAATCTAAACCTTTTTCATATAACTGAATATTCAGTGAGAACTGCAATAAAGAGATGCCAGAGTCATTAGAAGATGGAATGCTATTTGCCTTAATTGATCTTATGACAACATAAACATAATTATTTAATACCTCATCAAGTTTCTTTTGCAAATTATCAAGTACACGTTTGATTTTCTGTGTGTTGTCTGTAAATGCAGCCTTTTTTCTCTCATTCCATGCATTGAGCAGCATGGGTCTTAAATGATTAGCTAAAGGTACAAGAACTGTCTCTGTGTCAACGCCTACAATATCATATACTCTGGTCACAATTGTTCTGAAAATAAAAATAATAATAAAAATAATGAACTCACCTTGATCTTCAAACTCTGGAACAAAGTCAGTTAACCGTTGGCATAATTCTTCTTCTGAGAAAATACCAAGACTTTCTTCTTTTATTTTATTTGATTTTGGGTCAGGCCCAAGTGATGAAGATGTACTCTTGCTTTTTCTTTGGTTTTTCTTTGATTTACTAGGAATAGGGTCTTGATTATCTGAACTAATGTCAACTGTTTTGGTATTTGTGTTGGATTTCCCTTTCTTTTTCTTTGAACCTTTCTCTGCTGCTTGTTTGGTGGACCCACTTTCACTACTCGTGTCATTGAAATCAGGTGTGTAGCTTGTTTCTTGTCCTGATTTAGCAACTTTGGTAACATGAAATTCTTCTGTAAACCCAGATAAACTAATGGTGTCCAAAATTTTTTCCATACGTTCATACAAATCCTGCCACAAAAAACACATATAGTAATTTAACCTTTTTCTTTTTTCTTTCTTTTGGGGGGAGGGCAAATCTTATGTTATATGTTTGTACCTTGACAAAACCAGTGCTGAAAACATATGAATCCCCTAAAATAATTGCTTTATTAACCTGAAAAAGAAACAAAATAACCACTAAATAAGCAACCTCTCTTGATTCCATCAACCATGTAAACAAAAGTTGAAAATTTTTTATAGGTGTTACCTTAAGTGCAGTCTGTATGGATGGACAAAGAGACAACAATTTCTGTGCATCCTGGGAAACAAAGGATGCTGGTAAAACAGAAAGTGAATCAATCCTGCAGGGAACAGAGATGAGTTCAGGTGAAATGCATGCTTTCAACATCCCAATCTGTGCTTATATTAAATATAAAAGATAGAAACTTAATTTCTCTGTGGTTAAGCAGAAACAATGCAATATCTTATCATAGGCTGTTAGACAACTGGATCAAGAAAAGCAAAAAACAGCAGCATTTTTGTGGGAAAACACACCCACGACTCTTTTTATTGAACAAAAACCACACCCACAACTCTTAGACCATAACCCTCTTTTATACTAATCCTAACCTTAATTACTAATGAAAACTCCACTCAACACAGCTGGAATGACAGCCCATTCACAGCCAAAAACATTAACACTAATACCTAAAATAAAGCTAATTAAAACTTACTAAATAAAACAAACCTATCTTAAGACTCTTGATAATTCCCCCCCTAAACTTTCACATATAACCACAATTAGGATTAACTTTCAACAATCACCCCTTTAATCCTAATGTGGTCTTCCTTCTCTAAAGTAGAGTCGGCTCATCATCTTCACAAACCAAGTTGGCCTCCTCGTGCTTTGGTTTTGACTTTGGACATTCATATGCAAAATGTCCAAACTCTTCACATCGGTAGCATTGAACCCATGACTTGTCTCGTTCTCCCATTGTCCCCCGTTGATCATTTCTTGAACCGGATCGATTCTCATGACCCTTTCCTTTTCCCAAACTTCGGCCTCTACCACGACCTCTTCCATCCCGGTTATCCCATCCACGACCTTGTTGATAATCATTATCGTTTCTTGGTTTAGGATGTTCATCATTACAAGTGAGCATCAATTTACTTTGCCTATCTTCAATTTCATCTTGGGATTTTACCCTCTCCTCGTAAGCTTTAAGTCGACCCACCACTTCTTCAAATGTCATTTTCTCGATCTCCGAGTATTGCTCAATCGAAGCAACGATTGGCAAATATTTCTTTGGCATGGAGTTCAAGAACTTTCTCACCACTATCTCATCATCAAGTGAGGATCCAAGACTTTTATACTTTGATTGTAGCCCACTAATCTTACTTGCAAATACATCAATGGTCTCTATTTCAGTCATCTTCATTGCTTCCAACTCACTTCTAAGTGTTTGCAAGCGAGCCTTTTGAACCCTCTCGGCTCCCACATATCTGACCCGTAATGCATCCCACACATTTTTCAGATCCTTATGCTTTGACACTTGAAGCAACACATCCTCCGGTAGTGACTGGAATATCAACGCCTTTGTTATGTACTTTCTTCATAATTGACCATGCAGTGTAGTTTGTTGTGGTCAATTTTGGACACTGCAAAGTCACATTGCTTGGTTCTCGATACGGTACAACAACTGCTCCTGCACCTTCTGTCATCTTCTTTCTGAACTACCTGATCACCTTTTTTTTCACAAAAGAAAACTATTTTCTGCACAAACAGTTCCTACAGCAGTAGCAAAACTCCTCTGATTCACATACTTCAGCAGCAAATCAGCATAAACCAATCTGTTTCACACAGATACAGCAGCAGAATGTAATCTGTTTCACACAGATACAGTAGCAGAATGTAGTCTGTTTCACACAGATACAGCAGCAGAATGTAGTCTGTTTCACACAGATACAGTAGCAGAATGTAGTCTGTTTCACACAGATACAGCAGCAGAATGTAGTCTGTTTCACACAGATCAGATTCTCGTTTCTTCACGGAATTACCCGTTTTCCCACTTTGATCAATCACTGATTAGTTCTTCTCGAACCCGCTTTCTCAGCAAACTTGGTTCAATCCTTCACAGATTAAACATCTTCTCCACACTGGTATCACACCACAGGTTTTCTTCACCGTCGTTCGCTGCTTCACACAGTCACCTTCTCTATACAACTTATATTGCACCAATCTTCGTCTACTGCAGCTACGTCACGCAAATCTTCTCTGCTTAGCCTTGATTGTGTCACGCAATCAGCGCTCCACAATTATATGAACCAATCACAGGTTCAAATATGTCTTCAATCTTCATAATTAATCTATCACAGATCGTTTTCTTCTATCTTGTTCGGACAATTCTTCTTCTTGTCTTCAACAGCCTTTTGATGGTTTTTCTTCACCAGTGTGGATCGCAGTAGTCTCTTGATTGCAGCTCTGATACCAATTGTTAGACAACTCGATCAAGAAAAGCAAAATAAAACAGCATTTTTGTGGGAGAACACACCCACGACTCTTTTCTTTTTATTGAATAAAAACCACACCCAAAACTCTTAGACCATGACCCTCTTTTATACTAATCCTAACCTTAATTACTAATGAAAACTCCACTCAAACACAGCTGGAATGACAGCCCGTTCACAGCCACAAACATACACACTAATACCTAAAATAAAGCTAATTAAAACTTACTAAATAAAACAAACCTATCTTAAGACTCTTGATAACTACCCCCCTAAACTTTCACATATAACCACAATTCGGATTAACTTTCAACATAGGCAACATAATCGGGCATAACTTGTATAAGAAACAAATAAATGTATGAAAAAGCATAACCCAAAACCAAATTGAAAATCCTCTTTGCTTCTTTAGTGGCAGGTTTCATTCATCATATGTTAACATACTAGTCAAATGTGTTAACATACTAGTCAAATGTTTCAAAGAAATATCTTAAAATACACAATTAAAAGGGAGAAGGAAACTAGTTCACTATCTGGGTACCCAGAAGACTATACACTCTTAATTATTGATTTCTCAAGAGCATGAATTTTCTTGAGGCTTTACATACTAATTACACAAACCTTAATATGCTACAAGTATTGCAGCAGCAGGAAAACTCTAAAGATTTGGTGAAGTGCAAGGAAAATATATAAACCTCAAATTGCATCTCTTAAATAATACGAGCCTATTATTTAGAACCTTTACTACAAGATAGCACTTCAGTTGCACAAATATGTACAACATACATAATCTAATCACAATTAGAAGCATTTATAACATGTTAATTAAAACAAGAGCACCTCAACAAGTAAGCATCACAGATACACTTGCTAATATCAAGGAGAGAAAAATAGAAGAAAAAGAGAAAAATGATGTAGCAGAGCCTTACCAGCTATGACGTTCTATGGCATCCTCCACTGCAGCATCCAGCATGTCAACAGTCGATGGGTGAACAAACAAAGTTACCAAGGGTATACCTTCAGGATACCTGGACTAAATTCACATGCATGAATGACATCCTTGATTAGATAAATACTACAACAAGACTTTCTCAAAACCTAAAAAAAATAAGTTCATATGGAGTTATTCCGTGGAAAGATATTTCCAGCACATTACAGAGTTACAATACCTGCAGGAACTGAGTGGGTTGTGTAATCCCAAGTTTATGCAAAGCTTCATAGCTGACAACAGAGTTCTGTAACACACAGTACCATTTAGTACACAATGCATCACCGAAAACAATACAACAAATTTATAAAGCTAACATTCTCCTTCTTTAATAATTGTCTACATCAATAAACTTGTCATTGGATGTATGAATTCAAATGAGAATGCAATAGAATTATCAACTATGACTACATACTTGTGAATAGAAAGAGTCCACACATTCCTTTTGAGCAATGGCAAACACCTACATAATGAATTTACTTGATTATAATACACATAATGATTTATGAACAATAAAGAAACAAATAGCAGATGATTAGTCACTAACACTAGGTGTCCAATGAACCCCAGCACGAACTGATCCAAGAACTTGCCCTTCTTTTACCAATCCATTGAACATAGCCTGGAAAAACGATCCTTCAACAGCCACACCACTTGCACCATCCATTTCTTGTAGTAATAGCTGCAATGAGCCCCATAATGCTGATAAATTCATAGGGACAGTGATGCCTCTAGCAGCACCACGGACCATTGCATTAACACGTGCAACATACGCTGGTGTGTACAGCTGTCCACCTTCAAGTCTGCCTTTTATCTACATGCCATACAACATAACAGGTACTCATCAAGCATATTAGGCCAGTTAAACATATGGTTATAAGTAAATGGAAGCTTGAAGAGACTATTACTTCAGTAAACTGGTATATCCTATCATATCTGTTACAATACCCCACTCTTGGTTTAAAAAAAAGCATGAGGTGTTGTGAGGCGTTTTAGTCCCAAAAGCCAAGTAACAAGTCACGCGCATCAGTACATGAGGTGCATGTATGTGTACAAACCAAACAAGCTTATTTACAACCAAAATTGGCATATCTCTGATCCAGTTTTTATATAAACCTATTAATACACCCCTTAGGTTGTTTTTAAGTAATAAACCTCCTACACTCCCTTATTTCGACTTTACCCTTAATTACATGAGGCTTGCCTTAATCGCCCTGATGTGTTTTCCTCGTGATACTACTATATACGCCTTCCCTAATAAGTTCATTGATCTTAATTCATTAATGTCTCAAGTTACTAATCATCAACAGCAACAATGAAGCAAATTTTTTAATATTACCAAGGATCCAAGCCGAGGTTCCAACACCGTTACAAGCAACTCCGAACCAACTTGATATTGAGCCGCAAGTTCAGCAAGCGCAATCTGACTGCATTCCTGAAGCCGATCATTTATCTCCTCACAAACACTATTCCAATACGAATCAGATATCACTTCACCATTAACCAACATTAGCAACGAATCATTAGCCACAACAATCTGCGCTTGCTTCTCGACATGGTACAAATCAACACCAACACTATCAGCGAGATCAATCAACGAAACACGCCCTAATTTCTTAATCTCCGATACAATCTCAAGCCGCAAATGATCCTAACACACACAAACAAAACAATTACAACAAATTAATACAATTCAGTCAAAATACCGATTAGACGTACCGGAGTGATGTACTCTTTGCCGGATACGGTGTGCAGAAGATCGAAGTCGATGATGTGGAGATGTTGGAGCTTTTGAACCAATTCAACGACGTTTCGTTCCGATAATCGTATGCTTGATTTAGCTTGTTGAGCGGATTCGAATTGTCGCTGAAGTTCGAGTAGTTCTTCATCCATTTGCTCGATTATTGATTCGATGAGTTCGAAGTGTTGGTGGCTTTGTTGTGAGGGTTTACAGGTAGGAGAAAAGGATGTAAAGTTGGAATCTATGAGCAGAGTGATCTTCGGTCGGTTACGATCTACGAAGTGAACTTGTCTCTACTTAGGTACGAGTTACAACTAGTATTTTGTGTCGCGTATCTCGATAGCGGGTTGAACTCCGTTACAGATGTTAGAGCAAAAATTGAGTAAACAAAGAACGGAATTTTGTAAAGTAAGTCTTGCGATGTCCTCCGTTAAAGTAGATCTTTATACATTGTGGCTCGTTAAAAAGTTTGACTAAAATTTTAATACTATTCCCATGTCAATCCTAGATTGACCAAGTAGAAGTGTGATAAGGTAGGGTTGTGATTAGGGGTCTTAATTACATATAAAATGCTTAAACAAATGCTTTTTTCATCAAAATATCTAGAGTTTTCATAACAAGAACAAAATAAGTAATAGATAAGATTACATTGTCTAAGATAGTAACATGGGTTGATATGTTGTTTAACATTGGCCGATACGGTTTGTTTTGTACATTGCCAAACCAATTATGTCTACCGATAAATGTAAACATGGACTGTATAAAGAATTGAAAGCATGTTGTTGATATTTTTTACTATAAGCTCTTTTTTCGAAAGCTAAAGGGGCGTTTGGTATGCGGGATTTCAATGGAATTGGAATCTGAATTCCATTGATCATTGTGGTTGGTTGGTAGGAATTCGTTGGAATTAAAATTTGAATTCTATTTTGCATGTGTTTGGTTGATAAAGAAATTGGAATTGGAATTGAAATTAAATACCTCATATTCCTTCCAATGAAGGATTTCAAAATCCTTCCAAATGTTGAAGGATTTCAACCACCGACCCCAGTCTCCACCACTAACTGCCACCTACCACCCCGCCCACCGCCAACCGACACTACCGACGACCCCGACCATCGACCGTCGAGCACTACCGTCCTCCGCCTACCCCGATCGCCGGCGTCCCCTGCCGACCCCGACCGTCGACCGCCGAGCACTGCCAACCACGCCCGTCGTCGTCCCCCGCCGACCCAACCGTCGCCGTCCCCCGCCGACCGCGATAGTCGTCGACCATCGTCGCCCCTAACAGCCGAGCACTGACAACCACGACCGCCGTCGTCCCCCGCTGACCCAACCATCGCCGTCCTCCCCCGACCCCGACCGTCGTCGTCCCCCGCCGACCGCAATAGTCGTCGACCACCGTCGCCCCTGACCGCTGCCTACCACCCCGCCTACCGCCAACCGACCGCCGACCACCACTGTTGTCCGCCAACCCCTACCACCGACTGCCACCGTCCACCGCCGATTGCCATCGTCCACCCCCGACTGCCGATCCGATCGCCGCCACCCCTACCTTTGACAACCCTCGACCATCCCTGCCTCCAACCGCCGACTATCACTCGTCGTCGCTAGACCGTCGCCCCCGACCTCCGTTGACGCCACACAACCCCATTGCTGATGACTGCCACCTATTATTTACCCCGACCACCGCCAACCATCTCTTGACGACAAGCGTTATCGGTTGGTGGCGGTAGTGGGGTACGATCGGTTTTCAAAACGGGCACGGTTGGTAGTCGCGGTCGATTGTCGGTGGTGATGACGGCGGTGGTCGATGTATGTAGCGTCGATGATCGATGGTTATTGAGGTGATGACGGTTTGTAACGGGTGATAAATTCCAATTCATTTATAAGTGTTTTGTTACTAAAATGCATTTGGAATTTAAATTCCATCAATGGATTCCAATTCCTTTGAATTTCAAATCCTATGGAAAATATTGAATTCCAAATACAATTCTTTTGAATTCCAATTCCAATTCCAACAAATTCCACAAACCAAACACCTCCTAAGTTTTATCATATAAAGATCAAATCATACTCATTGAATTTCTAAACCTATCATTAACGTCCCATTAACGTCTTGAAGAGGGTTAGAAAAGGCTTCTTGTGGTGTGGTAATGGCTCAAACAAAAAAGATTCATTGGTGTCCTATTAGAACTTCATTATGGCTTCTAAAAACAAAGAGAATTGGGTCTTAGCTCTCTTTAAGCTTCAAACCTTGTCGTTCTTTCTAAATAGATAATGGAAAAATAGAAACTAACCTCATAAATTAAGGTCTAGAGCAATTTTGGTTTTTCGACAACACTCAGGTGGTCTAATTCATTCCAATTTTACAAGAGAGTGAAAAAGCATATGTTCAACTGAAGGAATCTTGTGTTCATTATTGTTTAACTTAAGCCGGCTCATAGCAAATTTTAGCGGTTTTGCTTATTTCTCAATGGGACAAGCTATAGAAGATGTTGCCACCCTTGAGTGTGATTTCACTTTTACTTGAAACTCTCTTGTCCCACTTTTGTTATCCGGATAGTTTTATTAAGTTTTTAAATATGATTAGAGTTTTTAAAATATTATGCAGGACCGTTGAAGGGTATGTACTTACAACACAATGACACAATAAGGATAGTTGCTTAAGAATACTTAATAGATCAAATAAGAAGCTGGTTAACCTTTTGTAGTGATACTAAGAACACAAGTAAATATGAGACAGAACAAGATAGCAAAATACGTAAGGAGTTGGTTTTCAAGATTGTAGTATGTTGCTTTCTCAAGTTCTATTACAAATGTTACAAAGCATAATAGAAAGTTACAAGTACTTTAGATACATATACTACATCCTATAGCCGGCATACTTTGAAGGCCAGCTGGATACAATTGACTAGACAACAAACAAATCAATTGTAGAGTCAAAAGGTAGATTGCCTTTTGACTAGTGACTATGACATGCCATACCTCACATCCTAATATATTACAAAAAGGATAAAGTATATAAAGTAGAAAGTTACAGACTCAAGACCTCAATGTACAGTTACCAAAAGCATGAACCTTTTCACCAACTTATGAAAGTTGGTGACTTTACAGAGTTGCAACGGAAATAGGTCCAACTTTATGGTAAAAAGATAATGGCCATCCCTTTCTTTATTAGATGATCAGGATCACTCAAACTCTCAAATTGTCTTCTCATGTCAAAGAGATCATGCAGAGGCAGAGTAAACATATCCTGCCATGTGTAAACATTTTCAATGCCCTGATCTCTGATGACATGTCATCTTTCCGGATTTGTAGTGTATGTCCAAGACAAGATGGGTCTCCCTGATGCTAGAGGAGCTATTTGAATTGGAGTTAGTGGAGCATCCTCTATTTGCACATCCTCTGGATGTTCTGACTCATCCTAAGGCTTGGAGATGGATGTTTCTTTCTTCTTCTTTGTTGGCTTTGGTTTGGAAGCCATCCTTTTTCTCCTCTTTGAACCTTTTAACTAAGAAGACTGGCCTATAGCACCTGATTGATCTTCTTTGTCTTTCTCCGTTGGGTTTTCCTCTCTCACAGGGTCAGATTGAGAGGGGACAAAACCCTGCTGTGGATCAAAAGTGGAAGCTTGTTGAGGCTTAGCAGGAGATTCAGGTTGTGTTATCTCAAATGGTTCAACCTTAATCTCTACTTCCTGAGGGACCTAACTTGGTGGGGAGTGTAGTCAACAAGTTCACCTCTTTGATTCTTCTGCTTGATCACTCTGATATGCTCATCCATGGTGGACAAAGACATAGGACCAAGTCTCATTCCATAGAATCCATACAGCTTCAAGAAGCTCATCATCCTCTGCCTATCAACAGACTTCTTCATGCTTTTTTGGATGATGGCTCTTGACTTTGCAACCTCTTCCCTTAACTTCCTTTTGGTGATCTTTCTCTCTTTAGCTATCTCAAGTTCAAGTTGTTTGAGGTACTCAAACTCAATATAGTCAAAGGGTAAGGGAAGAAGTCCAGCAGCCTGGTAGAGACATGTGGCACTCAGGTAGTTGATCATGTTGATCCTATCTTTTTCTTTGTCTACTTGAGGTTCTTGTGGCACCATATCCTCTTGCTCAGGACTTTCTTGAACTGGGGAGAGAGAAGGTACATGCTTGTATAGTCTTTTCTTTCTTCTTTCTTCTTTGATATGAAGAAGTAGCTTTGCATCCTCTGCCTCCTTTCTTTCCTTTGACAATTCCTTGTCAGCCAGTTCATTTAACTCATCTAAGGGGATGAAGATGATGTTATCTATGTCATAGTTCCTGGTGTCACACCCTCAAAACCCAAGTGCGGAGTTTTACCGCGAGGCGTGTGAACAAACCAGGATCACAGTCAATAGTTACTCAGAACGACTCTATATACCTCTATTAAAATAATATCAACCAAATCATAAACTTTAAACTGTGCGAAAGCGTTTTGAAAAACAACCCAAAGAAATAAAAGTGTAACTATGGCAAAACATGTGCCAACCCAAAAGAGTAAACATTATTCATTAAAATACTAAAAAAATGTCTTGGAGACCGAGTCTTAGAATGCAAGTGAACCATGTAATGCTCTTATGGCAAGCAAGCTAATGACCTGAGAATAGCATACTAAAATGTCAACACAATGGTTGGTGAGTTCAAGAGTGATAACCAAACATAAACAGTTTAACAACATAAATATAAAAGTAGTGCATTGTAACATATAGCTAGTCCATTAACAATAAATATTATTTCATAGTGATTTCGCAATTGAAGCTGACTGTGTTACATTGTTGCCTCATGTCACGACTTACAGGTCGTGATAATGTTCAATAGGACAAATTGCACCCGGTTGACCTCGAGTCACACAGGTGGGGCTCGTCAGACTCAGTAGTACTACCCAAATTTCCCCGCTATTCAATATTAACAATTTGAAAGTGTGAGGACTTTTCCATGATATCAACACTATATAATATTATACACAACTTGAATATATAAAGCGTTTGTGATTTACCAGTATGCTATCTCCCCCAAAAGAGATTAAATAAAGAGTAGGGCATGAACTCACCTGATACGCGTAATAGACACTTAGAGTTCTACTTGACAAACATAATGGACAGACAACCTTCAGTGGTTACCTAGATCATATAAGTACGTGAGTACGTGTAAATAGAGAACATGTGAAACCCTAAGTACACTACAACCAAGGACTCAAGATTTTAGAAAAACAGACATGTTTGACCCAGTTGACCCGTTTGACCCGTTGGTGACTTTATGTGTTGTAAACCATTCAAGTAATCATACATACATATCATACATAGTTAACATTCAAATAGATCATATGTATGCTATATTATCCAGGTGTATCACTTAGATCATCATACAACCAAGTATCATACAAGTCATGCGAATCTAGAACCTTAACATATCCACTAATTATAACACAACTAACATGTCACACAAAGATCAAACCACTCACCACATGCCATGTGAAGCCACTCACGACTTCACATCCTAAACCCTGCCAATCCTACTAAGTAGGGGCCTTAGATTCGCACGCGTGTATGATGATCATAATCATATTCATTAGCCATGTACATTGCATTCAACAACATCACAACAATTAATTTCCAGTCCCAAACATGATGTCCTAACCACTAGTCAACATCAACATCATACATGATCATCAAAGTCCAAACATCACCATGATTATCCAAACATCCCATACAACTAATTTAACATGTTTCATCACATTAGAATTCATCCATGAACTTACTAACATGCTCCTAACATCCCAAACATGTTCAAACTATCATCCATCAAACTTGTGCAAATAAAGTTTCCCTTTTGGGAAAGCACATCCCAAGATCTATTAAACATCCAATGCATTCATGAATTCATTAATCATATACCAATTCAAGTTCATATCAACATCTAATCATGATAAACAACATCCAAACATCACAATTCATCAATTCATATCCTAAAAAGTTACTATCTTTGGTAATGTATGAACTATAACATGTGTTCTTGAATTCCCAATGATCACAACAACAATCCAACATCTAATCATCACCATGAACACATCCATAACATCTATTTATCAATAATTCAACATTACATGCAAAATAAAGTTACTATTCTTAGTAACCTATGAACACCAACGTCAATTCATCGATTTCTTGCAAGATCAACGTATTCTAACATTTATACAACCTACAAATCATCATACATTCATCAAACAATCATCAACTTCTCATAATCATGCTAATTTTGAATAAGGGTTTGCATAAAACCAAAGTTCATGATCAATCCACTAGAAACATACAATTCATACATAATCAACGTTAAACAACGTGTATTCAATCCAACTAACATACTAACACCATCAATTAACATGAATTTTGACTCCATGAACACCCCTTCATGAGTTTAGGTTCGGCCATCATGAACAACTCACAAAAACTTGAAAAATCTAACCTTTAAACGTGTGTTAACTTGCAATTGATGATTCCAACGTGTTGTATGCCTTGTAATCGAACCAAATTGATGATTTGATGCTTGTTCTAGGTTGAAATCGCAAAGGAGAGGGGAAGAGAGGTGAAGTCACGGCCGATTTGGGGTGGGGGCTAGGGTTTGGGTGTTTTGTTTAATTTTAATTTCCATATTTACCCTTTAAGCCCTTGTAATTTGTATTTTATAAAAACTAGGCTTTAAACTCTTTGTAAAGTGTTTTAACTTAGTAATATAAAGATATAAACTAATGAAAATCATTATATATTTTATCTTTATAAAAACACAAGACATACGAATAAATATGCACGTTTCCGCGTTACGCGGTTAATTTTCTAATTAATATTTAAAACATGCAAACACATAAACATAACACAATAATCAGATAATCAATTAGATTAACATTAATTGTAACATTATTCATTATTATTAGGTCACCAAAGTTAAACGACAACTAGTGTGTGTTTACGACACGTGTATGCAAGACTTAACGGAACTAACAGAGTTTGGTAACGGAAATTTACCGGATGTCACACCTAGTGTGCAAGTAGTTGATCCTGACTGCCCTTAACTCATCATTCTGAGTGTTTGGCCTGGGGGCAGCCCTAATAGCAGATTCCATGAGCCTTGCAGATCTAGTAGAGGAACCTTCTCCCCTTAGCCTCCTTTTCGTCTCTCTCTCTCTCTCCTCCTCAATCTCCTCAGAAGTCTATTTTCTTTTCTTTTTGTCACTCACAGACCTTTGTGACTCGGGGTGGAGAGAGCATTGGCCTTCATTGCTTGGTGTAGCTTCCAATCTCTGGCCAGAGAAAGGTTGAGATGCACCTTCACCAGCAGGTATCTCATAAAGGGAATGAATCTCTGTAGCAGTTGATGATGGTGAGATAGGGCTCTTAGGTTCTACCACTGGGCCTTCAATCAAGGTTTCCCCTATGAACCTAATCTTAGGGTCTGCCTCAACATCAAGTTGACCGATGATATTGCCTGATTACCTAAGCCTCCTTCTGAAGCTGAACGCTTCAGTGATTCTGTCTTGAATCCTTTAAGCCAGCTTGTCAGCTTGTCTGGATTGGCTTTGGTTGACAAGTGGCATGCTGACAAGATCCATACATTCATAGAAGTTCAAGGTCTGAAAATTGAAGACCTCTTGCTGCCCTTGAACTCTTTAAATGATGGGAGCTCTCTTGTTTTCATCATACATCCACCCAATAATGTGATTTGAAGTTGGTGGAGATGACATTGCCCTTGGTATTCCTTCCTCAAACAAACTCTGAATGTAGGAGTCTATGGAGTCCACATCAATATGAACTTGAGGAAGTTGATGAGTATGCACAATTATAAGTGAGGATGGTGAGTCCTCAATGTCCATACTCTCGGAAGAACTCCTAGATTCTATAACTGTAATGACTTTCTCCCCCTTTTGGTAACATCAACCTCTTGCATAGGTGAGCTAGAAGTTAGGTCAATCACACTCACAAGTTCTTGTGTTCCTGGTTGAGCTTTTCTTAAAGGTCTCCTAGCTAGTTATTCCCTGAGATAAGAAATCTCAAGTTGCTAACCATTGACCCTATTTTGCAAGGTAGTCACCTGAGATTCAAGGTGACTGACTTGGAGACTAAATATGTGTCACACCCCAACCTTGACGGCGGAAACGTCGAGATGTGAGGGTTAAGATTGTTCACAGCCACATAACGCTCTATTAAATTGTAAATATTATTATCATAAGTCTTGAAATGGAAATTACAATCATAAGTCTTATACAAGAAACAAGTTCAACATAACATAACATAATGTAACTTTTTATTTCATTATCTAGGTCCAAGTCCTAGATTATAGCATGCTTCAAAAGGATCACTTTAAACTTGAGGTTGACCTGAAACATGATAAAAATAAGAGTCAACTAAAAATAGTTGGTGAGTTTCCAAGGTTTTCATACATAATATGAAAAAGAAAGTTACAGGTAGCAATTCATGTCATAGGTTATAAGCTAGTAAGGTTATAGAACACATATCGTTACAACCAAACCTCGACTTGATTACAAGTATAAAAGATTGGCTAAGTGTATTTGGTTCCCTAGTGCACAAGCATACGGCTCCTAGGAGTCGGCAATACATCGACTTTAGCACCAAATAGGCTTGTCAGGCCCAAAGATCTAAGACGTCGCCAGGCTAGCAATAGTTAATGATTGTAAACAAACTATGTATCTCATATAAACACTTACAATACACAAATAACCATGACATAATAATAAGATGAATTGCATGTGCTTACAAGTCTCAAACGTTAATAAGTGTACAATGTATAGATAATCATGTTTCACCCCAAAGTAGTGTGAAATAAAATTAAATGGGGCAAGGAAAACTCACATGGCAAAATAAGTATAAAAAATGAAGTTCAATAAGAATAATGTATATCGTTCCAAGGTCAAACGTCACAAGGCACACCTAAATATATAAATATAACAAGATTTAAAGTTTAATATTGAGTGCAACGAATTATTATGGGCTAGGGTTCAATTTGATATTTGGCGTTTTATTTATCGAACGAAAACTAATTTTATTTTCGTAGAAATGATTTATTTATATTTTGTATAAAATATGAAATAAGTATAACATTTATAAAATTTTTGTATTATTGATAAGTTTTAATTAAAGTTATGTAACCAATAAAATGAAAACGATTTAATCAATAGCCAAAACAAACAATGGTTGAAATAGTAATTTGTATCAACTAGTATTTAAAGTCTAAATATATACTAACTATAACATTAATTTTATAATTTTAAATAAAATATAAGGATGTTTTTATACACAAATCGTAGAAAAATATTTAAATGGTTTAAAAATACATGAAGTTTATAAAATGATTTTTTTTATAATTTTTAGAATTTTTTATATATTTTAGAAGTTGCAAAACACTCTAAAAAATGTTGGAGGTCGCCGGGTTCGAACCCGGGACCTCTAAGTTGGAATGTGGACATGGAACCATTAAACCAAGGCTCTCGGCCGCATTAGAACACAGGTTTTAATTTATATATACCAAGTTAACAAAAAAACCAAATCCTTAAGAACCCTAGATTCGTTTAGCCCCAAATTGAAGATCAAAACAACATGGTGAACCCAATTAAGTTTGGGGCTTTTGTTCCCCTCACAAAACCGAGTTCATTGATATATCTAACTTACCCGATTGATATCGAATTGACGGTGAACGATCGAAGAAAAGTCGCAGTTAAACTAAGACCGGTTCAAGTTGCAAACGACCACAATACTCAAATTCGTGTTACAGAAAGCTTTCAAAGACCTTTGTGAGCAAAAACCCTCTATCAATTTCAGGTCTTGAAGTTTGGAGATTGGTGTTCGAGTATAGAAAAGGTTGCGGTTGCAACGGTTATTCGAAGGTGTGAAATTTGTGTGTTTCAGGAGAATTTGGAAGTTGAATATGATTAAAGGTAGACAAACGTTTGATCTGATTAAATTAATTGAATTATTATGGGTGTTTAAGGCTCGAAAGGTTGCGGAGGTTTAAGGCTTCGGTTACTACTTCGATTGAACTTGTTAACCGACGTTTAAATGCTATTAATTGTTGTCTTTATGTTCGAATCATGCCTTAGCGGGGTTCAGGATGATTTTTGGATTAAAAATCGGCCGCTTGAAGCGGTTTTAGGACTCGCCGGAGGTCGCGGCCGGCGGTGGCGGAGGCCGGCCGGGAAATCGGGGAAAGAGAAAAGAAAAGAAAAGTGTTTTGTAATTTTGCATTTTTGGTCCCTGAAGTTTTCATTGTTACATTTTATGTACAAACTTTAATATTAAAACTTTTAAATTGGCATTAAAACCCCCTAACCTTAATTTCTTAAAGTTTTAAAACATTGTTAAGTTTAGTAACTATTACAATATTTTTTTATATTATTATTAACAATATTATTTGATTTTTTATTATTACTATTCTTAGTTATTATTTATTGCTAAAATTACTATTACTAATATTATTACAATTATTATTATCATAATTATATTCTATTTAATTTTTAACATTATTAAACTTCAAATTAATGAATTAAAGACATACCAAGCATAAGAAACCCATAAATTTCATAATGGCACAAGCAGTCCTTACAAGAACTTAACAAGATTAACTTTTAATTTAACAAAAATACGAGATGTTACAGTCTCCCCAACTTAAAGAATTTCGTCCCGAAATTAAGAAAAATGAAACTATACAAATAGGAACGGGTATTTCTTTTCATGTGCTCCTCATGTTCCCAAGTAAATTCGGCGCCACGTTTATTTTCCCAACGAACCTTGACGATTGGAGTTGTTGTGGTTCTAGTCTTCTTCATTATGCGATCCATGATCTCAACAGGTTTCTCGACAAAATGCAATGACTCGTCAATCTGGATGTCTTCTAACGGGACATGCAGACTTTCGTCAGCCAAGCACTTTCTCAAATTTGAGACGTGGAACGCAGGATGAACTCCACTAAGGTTGGAAGGTAGTTCCAGTTTATAAGCCACTTTCCCAATCCTTTTCAGGATTTTGAAAGGTCCTACAAATCTTGGAGCCAGTTTGCCCTTCTTTCCAAAGCGAACCACACCTTTCCATGGTGAAACCTTGAGAAGAACCATCTCCCCAACTTGGAATTCTAATGGCTTACGTCGCTTGTCAGCATAACTCTTTTGACGACTTCTCGCCACTTCAAGGTTCTTGCGAATAATAGAAACTTTATCGGTCGTCTCTTGTATAAGTTCAGGACTAGTGATGAAGTTTTCACCAATGTCGGTCCAACAGATCGGTGAACGACATTTTCGACCATAAAGTGCTTCAAACGGTGCCATCTTGATACTCGAGTGGTAACTATTGTATACGAAAATTCCGCAAGCGGTAGATGCGTATCCCAATCGCCACCAAAGTCAAGAACACAGAGACGTAGCAAATCCTCCAAATTTTGGATCGTTCGCTCGGTTTGACCATCAGTTTGAGGATGGTAAGCCGTGCTTAGATCTAATTGTGTACCCAAGAGTTCTTGCATAGAGGACCAAAAATGTGAAGTGAAACGAGCATATCGATCGGATATGATGTGCAGAGGTACCCCATGGCGACTTACAATCTCATCAACGTATATACGAGCTAACTTTGATGTCTTGTAAGTGTCACGTATGGGTATAAAATGTGCCGACTTGGTCAATCGGTCAACGATCACCCATATGCTATCATGTCCTCGAGAGGTTCGGGGTAGCTTTGTTATGAAGTCTATGGATATGTGTTCCCATTTCCACATAGGGATCTCGGGTTGCTCAAGTAATCCACTTGGACGTTGATGTTCGGCTTTGACCCTCGTACATGTGAGACACTTAGCTACATAGGTCGCTATGTCTTTCTTCATTCCAGGCCACCAATATTGACCTCGTAGGTCCATGTACGTCTTATCAGAACCAGGATGAATAGAATAACGAGTTTGATGAGCTCCGTTCATAATAAAGGTACGAATGTTATCGCGATTTGGAACCCAAATACTGATGGGATTTAACAAGATTATCAAAGTCCATATAAGCCAATATATATGAAAAACGCAGCGGATAAATAGTTTAAAATCTTGTTAATGTGAAGATTATCAAACCATTTGTTAAGCTAAACCCAAACCATGGATCCATATACGAGATGCATACAATAAAGATAAACATAGGATGTTTAGAAGACAACCTTTCAAGCTTCAAGAAAACGAGTTTGGGGAGATGTTAGAGATGATCTTTGTGGCTGAATCTTCAAGCAAGAAGACCTCAAGAGATGATACCCCAAGCTCCTTCAAACACCCACTTGCTAGGTTGTGAAACACCAACTTGAAAGCCCTCTCTACAACCGTTTTTTCAGCCAAGAACACTTGATTCCAAGCTGAAAAATCACCCTAGTTTCAGCTCCAAAACCGTTTTGTGAGAGAGAGTAGAGAGGATTTCTTTGCTCTTGTGTGTGAGAGAGAAAGTGTTAGAGATGGAAGAGTGTAAGAGTGATCAAATGCTTGCATGTTACAAGAAACAAAAGGGGATTCCCAAGGCCAAGGGGCGGCCGAATTGGGACCCTTTTTGTTTCCCTCCCATTTTAATTAATTTGTAAAACCACTCTTGTTTTTATAAAATTAAAACCAATTTTAATTTTATAAAATATAACACAATTTCGTTTTATATTACTTAAACAATTTAAATAATAAAACAACTAACATCTCATGAACAAATTATCCATATAATATTGTTCATTTACAAAAGCAATGATTTAGAAAACCCGGTTTCTAAATTGGTGCTAATATTTATTTGTGTGATTTTATCAGCGAATAAATATTTATCGGTGTTTGTTTGACTTGTTATTGGGTATGACCCGACTTGGATCATATCACACTAGCCACATGAATTTAATATGTATCTTGGGCAGATGTATACCTTCAATCTCCCACTTGCACAAGATTCATAGAAAATTGATGTAAGTAGCAAATAACGCCTAGCAACGGTTTGCTACCCCTAATGTATATTATTAACTGCCATTCAATAACATCATCTCCTTCAAGTACCATACTTGAAATGTTTTAGGTGAATCAATCATCCATCCTTTTGTTACAGATGTCATGTTAAATCCCAGAGACACAGAATTGTCATTCTCCGATGATTTAACTTTAACAGGCCTTAGTCATCTAACTCTCAACAAATAAGAGGAACAAATTCCATCTTGACTACATATGTCTCTCACAATCGCCTTATATCATACCTGAACCTAGCCTTATGTACTGTTAATTTTACATAACAGCAAAGAACTAAGTCAAAATATAATACTTGGTGAATATCAAGACCCTATATGTATCTCAGGTCTAAGGATAAAATGATATTCGCCTTTACTCAATGTCTTTATGACTAATCACTAAGATTCCATGCAGAGACAATTGAGAGCGGTCAGTCCAATATCTATATCCCATAGATATCAATGAACTTTGGTAGCAACAACTTGCTTTATATTCATACCTTATGAATATCAACCAATCCAAGTTCATTATAGTCTTACATTCATAGTTGTTCCCACAAGTATGACGACCAACGTTTAGAATAACTTGCTTATTCACGGATTTAAACATGCTAAAAGAATGAACAAATGAAAATATAAACATATAATTAAGTTAAATAACATAAGTTCCAATATCCAAATACAAAATTTGATCAAGTCCAATCACTAGAATATCGAAGTCCTAAGGCACAAGTATGACTTTCATGTTTTGACCTATCTAGGAGCTTCGTGAGTGGATCCGCAATGTTTTGATCGGTGTGAACTTTGCGAATACATATCTTTCCCTTTTCAACTTCATCCCTTATGTAGTTGAATCTCCGTTCAATGTGCCGAGTCTTTTGATGAGCACGAGGTTCTTTGATTTGAGCAATCGCACCTCGTTGTCACAAAAGATCTCTAGGGGGTCTTGAATGGTAGCAACAACCCCTAGATCAGCAATGAATTTCCTAAGCCACGCAGCTTCTTGAGCTGCCAATGAAGCGGCGATGTATTCTGATTCTGTTGTAGATAGTGCCACCACATCTTGCTTTGAGCTCTTCCAAGAGACTGCTCCTCCATTCATAATGAAGACATATCCCGACTGTGATCGAGAATCATCTCGATCAGTTTGGAAACTCGCATCCGTGTAACCCTTTACAACGAGCTCCTCCTCACCAGATCCATATATTAAGAACATATCCTTAGTATTCCTAAGATATTTCAAAATACTCTTAACAGCCATCCAATGACTGTTACCAGGGTTCTGCTGATATCTACTTGTCATGCTCAGAGCACATGACACATCCGGCCTAGTACATATCATTGCATACATGATGGATCCTATAGCAGATGCATATGGGACTCCATTCATTCTTTCTTGTTCAACCTTTGAACTAGGACATTGAGATGAGCTCAATATAGTCCCTTTTTGAATAGGTACCAAACCTTTCTTAGAATTCTCCATCTTGAACTTTTCAAGATCTTTTCAATGTATGCACTTTGGTTTAAACCTATCAACTGCCTTGATCTATCTCTATAGATCTTTATTCCCAAGATATAGGTGGCTTCACCAAGATCTTTAATGGAAAAGCAACTTCCAAGCCAGGTTTTTACACCTTCCAAGGTTGGAATGTCATTTCCAAATAGCAGGATGTCATCGACATATAATACCAGGAAAGTAATAATGCTCCCACTAGCTTTCTTATACACACAAGCTTCATCAGCGTTTTTGATGAAACCAAATTTCTTTACTTCATCATCAAAACGGTGATTCCAACTTCTTGACGCTTGTTTCAATCCATAGATTGATTTCTTTAACTTGCATACCTTGTTAGGATGTTTTGGATCGACAAAACCTTCAGGTTGTTTCATATGGACATCTTCCTCAAGATATCCATTAAGGAAAGCGGTTTTGACATCCATTTGCCAAATCTCATAGTCATAATATGTGCTATGGCAAACAATATCCTAATAGACTTTAGCATTGCCACAGGCGAGAAAGTTTCATCATAATCAACCCCTTGAGTTTGAGTAAAACCTTTCGCTACAAGTCTAGCTTTATAAGTATCCAAGTTTCCATGCATATCGGTTTTCTTCTTGAAAACCCACTTACTCCCAACTATCTTGGACTTAAGAGGTGGTGTAACCAATTCCCAAACTTGGTTATCATACATGGATTGCATCTCAACGTTCATGGCTTCTTGCCATTTGTCAAAATCAGGTTTTGACATTGCATCATGGTATGTGGTTGGTTCATCCGAATCTACCACATAGCATCCATCCATGAAAAATCCATATCTCTCAGGAGGAATACTAGTTCTACCAGATCTGCGAACGTTTTGTGTATGTTGATCATCCATATGATCATTCTCAACATCCTCATGTTGATTGCTAGTTTCAACCAATTGTGTATCGTCTTGTGAATCTTGAATCTCTTCAAGTTCCACTGCTCTTCCACTAGTTCTTCCGAAAGAAACTTAGTCTCTAAGAACTCTGCCTTTCGAGCAATGAATACTTTCTGCTCTGATGGATCATAGAAATAGTATCCAATACAATCTCTAGGGTATCCAATGAAGATACACTTTGTGGATCGGGCTTCTAGTTTGTTTTGAGCGTATTGCTTAGGATAAGCCTCACACCCCCAAACTTTTAAATATGATAATGATGGAACCCTTCCATGCCATACTTCAAAAGGTGTCCTTTCCACTTCTTGGTTGGGGCCATATTTAAAATACGGGCCGCGGAGAGCAATGCGAAACCCCAAAATGATAGAGGTAGTGAACTTCTAGCCATCATAGATCGAACCATATCCAATAGAGTTCGATTCCTCCTTTCAGACACACCATTATTTTGTGGTGTTCCAGGTGGAGTAAGTTGTGAGACAATCCCACAACTTCTAAGATACTCTTGAAATTCACTATTCAGGTATTCACCTCCTTTATCTGTACGAAGAATCTTGACCCTTTTGTTCAGTTGATTTTCAACTTCATTCTTGAAGATTTTGAACATTTCAAAAGATTCATGTTTGTGTCTTAACAAGTAGACATACCCATAACGACTATAGTCATCGGTAAAAGTAATGAAGTATTTTTCACCATTCCTAGTTGTTGGTTTAAAAGGTCCACATACATCCGAATGTATAATCCCTAATAAATCCTTTGCCCTTTCATTAGTCCCACTAAAAGGGACCTTTGTCATTTTACCTTGCAAAAAAGACTCGCATATATCAAATGAAACATTTTCATTAGTTTTTAAAAGACCATCCTTATGGAGTTTTTGCATACGATTCTTGTTTATATGACCAAGGCGACAATGCCAAAGATAGGAATCATTTAAATCTAATTTGAGCCTTTTGGTGGTTGCTTGGTACATTGAGCTATCATATGTTGTGTTATTATGAACCAATTCATAAATACCATTACAAGGTATAGCCTTAAAACAAAACACATGATTTAAAGAAACATGAATATCATTGTCAACGAACTTGAAATCATAATCACATTGTCTTAAACAGGAAACGGAAATAATGTTCCTAGTTAAACTAGGAGCATACAAAACATTTTTTAAAATAACTTCCAAACCATTCGGAAGTTTCAAAATGTAGTCTCCTTGGGCTTCCACATGAACCTGTGCACCATTGCCCATGAAGAGACTTATTTCCCCTTTTGCATAATGTTCACTTCTTTTGAACCCCTGCAACAAATTGCAAATATGAGTTCCACATCCAGTATCTAATACCCATGTGTTAGAAGAAATAACATTTAGCTCAACATGTATCATAAATGTTGTACCTGAAGTGTGCCCCGCGTCCCTCTTCGATCTCAACGCTTTGAGATAGACCGGACAATTGCGTTTCCAACGGCCTACTTCACCACACTCAAAACACGGGTCATCCTGAGCAACCTTTTGCTTCTTTTCTTTTGGTTTGGGCGGTTCCATTTTTGCTTTACCCTTACCCTTCCCTTTGACGTGCCCCTTCCCTTTGGCAACATTTGCCCTAGGGTCGTGGAGGTGCCTTTTCCTATTACCACCTTCATTGATCATAAGGACTGGTAGAACCTTTCTACCCATGCCTGCCTCGGCCGTTTTGAGCATTGAATGAAGCTCACCAATGCTCTTGTCCCATCCATTCATGTTATAGTTCATAACGAAGCTATCAAACTTCTTGGATAAGGAGTTGAGGATCAAATCCGTTGCCAACTCATTGGACACACGACAGTTAAGCCTTTCAAGGCGATCAATGTGGCTCTTCATCTTGAGAACGTAAGATGATACCGACTGGGTCTCGTCTATTTGACATGCATGGAGTGCTCGAACTGTTTCGAAGCGCTCCACCCTTGATTGTTGTTGGAACATTTCCTTCAACTGGGTGATCATGTCATAGGCATTGTGGTTCTCAAAGTCCTTTTGCAAATCAGGAATCATACTCGCTAGCATGAGACATGAGACTTGCACAGAATCTTCGGTGTACTTGACCCAATCGGCAAAGGCCTCAACGTCATTTTCATCGGGTTGATCAGGAATGGGATCTTCTAACACATAGGACTTCTTTTCCTGTTTGAGAACAATTCTCAAATTTCGGTACCAATCCATGAAGTTCCCATGGTTTAGACGTTCCTTTTCAAGGATGGTTCTTAGTGATAGGTTATGGACGGTCGGGATTGCATTGTTGTTGTTAGCCATCTACAATTTTACAAAATTCAATTTTAGTACTTTTAATATCAATATATTTTGATTATTAATACCCTTTCGTCTCATAGACAATTAATAGTCAAAATTTAGAATCCAATGTTACATTTAAATATCGGTTAGGTGACCTTTATCCCTTTATTTAAATTAACAAGGTAGTCAACGTTTGACAATTGTAACCTATTACAATTTCTAGTGTATGGGATCGGTTAAACATCTTATGTTTGTTTGGCATGTTTATCCCATCAACACCCTTTGTACGTCATGCTTCGGTGATCCTAATGCATGATTTCCAATTAAGTCGTCCTACTTAGACACACGTGTGGATTTGCTAATATTAGTGGTTAGGTGACCTTTATCCCATAAATGTGGCAAACCCACCTCAAAACCATAAGTTCCCTTTAATGTGGTTAGGTGACCTTTATCCCACATTAAATTCTCAAATGATTCGAGTGTTGTATAATAGGATGGTGTTTGACTTGATTAAAAGGGATTTATGTTTCACAAAATTCTAGTTTGGAAAACAATTTTCATACCTTGCATTTGTATGCATTCAAATACATGGTAGTTTATTTGAAAACTTATTTCAAAATTCCTTTTAATAGCCCAATTAATTGTGAAAACAATTTTCATTTGGTAAAACCCATTTTATTACTTATTGATTTCTAAGGAACCAATTTTATGCGAGTTGTTGATTTCGAGTTGTTAATTATCCAATTCCATAATAAGATAAGATGAACTTAAATCAACCATACATGCATAATAAAACAACCACAAGTTCATAACCATAGCCAATGGATTTGGCAATACTTGTTGGCCAAAACAAGTGTGCCAAGGGGTCAATTATAAAGCATTAACATGACACAAGGCATTGAGATGGTGTGCTCCCACTTGATCCCGCATCCTAATGCATCAAGTGTCCATTTTGTGTTGCCACCATTTTGCTTTATTTGGGCTTCCTTTTGGGCTCCAACTTCAGCTCCTAGCTTCCTTGGGCCTTCATGCTTTGGGCTTTGGTCATTGGGCTTAAAACCAATCTTGGGCTATGAGACCCATTTGGGCCTAAAATGGCCCAAACCAAAAACCAAAGTCTTCTTGAACTCCTTTTACAAAATATATCCTAATACATTTTTTTACTAGTAAAAAAGATACAACTAATCTACTTTATTATTACAAACCATAATAAATAGATTACAAACCCAATAAATAATCATACAAATCACAACACAAAACACATCCATATGCAAGGTGTTGGCTAGGTTATGAACATCAATATACACATCCAAATATGCACATAACAATCGATTTGGCAGCCCCTTTTCAACCAATATTCTTGGCCAACATAAACCAAGAACAAATGGGTTTGGTTCAAACAAACAAACAACCATTTCCATATTTTAAAGATCCTAAACAAGCATATAAAATAGCATCTTTAAAACCTGAAAAGGGGACCAAACAGCCCACAAAACTCACGGCCATATGGTGTGTACACCACAAAACCGTGAACAAGAGTACCAAATATATGTATGCATTCGTATAAGTGGCTCTTGATGCCATTGATGGGATTTAACAAGATTATCAAAGTCCATATAAGCCAATATATATGAAAAACGCAGCGGATAAATAGTTTAAAATCTTGTTAATGTGAAGATTATCAAACCCATTTGTTAAGCTAAACCCAAACCATGGATCCATATACGAGATGCATACAATAAAGATAAACATAGGATGTTTAGAAGACAACCTTTCAAGCTTCAAGAAAACGAGTTTGGGGAGATGTTAGAGATGATCTTTGTGGCTGAATCTTCAAGCAAGAAGACCTCAAGAGATGATACCCACAAGCTCCTTCAAACACCCACTTGCTAGGTTGTGAAACACCAACTTGAAAGCCCTCTCTACAACCGTTTTTCCAGCCAAGAACACTTGATTCCAAGCTGAAAAATCACCCTAGTTTCAGCTCCAAAACCCGTTTTATGAGAGAGAGTAGAGAGGATTTCTTTGCTCTTGTGTGTGAGAGAGAAAGTGTTAGAGATGGAAGAGTGTAAGAGTGATCAAATGCTTGCATGTTACAAGAAACAAAAGGGGATTCCCAAGGCCAAGGGGCGGCCGAATTGGGACCCCTTTTTGTTTCCCTCCCATTTTAATTAATTTGTAAAACCACTCTTGTTTTTATAAAATTAAAACCAATTTTAATTTTATAAAATATAACACACTTTCGTTTTATATTACTTAAACAATTTAAATAATAAAACAACTAACATCTCATGAACAAATTATCCATATAATATTGTTCATTTACAAAAGCAATGATTTAGAAAACCCGGTTTCTAAATTGGTGCTAATATTTATTTGTGTGATTTTATCAGCGAATAAATATTTATCGGTGTTTGTTTGACTTGTTATTGGGTATGACCCGACTTGGATCATATCACACTAGCCACATGAATTTAATATGTATCTTGGGCAGATGTATACCTTCAATAATACGACTGGCGAAGTACATCAACCCATTGGGTTTCGTTTCCAATTGGGTTAGAAGATTATGCTCCAACTCATCCTTCATTCTTCCTTCTCGTTGAACCATTTGTTGAGCCTCCAGGATGCTAGACTCGATGTCACTATCTATTCTTAGGTTTTGTAGTAGTACGATGGTCTCGTTGACATCTAGTCGGATATCAGTATCGAACTCACCCAAAGTGTCAAACCATTGACGACGATCGCGAATTTCTTGGAATGAGATCATCTTGTTGTGAATCTTTCGGCTTAGTGCATCGGCTACAACGTTTGCTTTACCAGGATGATAACGGATGTCACAATCATAGTCACTAATCAACTCCACCCAACGACGTTGTCTCATGTTGAGATCTTTTTGATTGAAAACGTGTTGAAGGCTTTTGTGATCGGTGTAGACTATACATTGCGTACCATACAGGTAGTGCCTCCAAATCTTCAAAGCAAATACAACAGCACCAAGCTCGAGATCGTGTGTTGTATAATTCACCTCGTGAACCTTCAATTGCCTCGATGCGTAAGCTATGACCTTCCCTCGTTGCATAAGAACACAACCAAGGCCTTGTTTAGATGCGTCACAATACACAGTGAAATCATCGTTTCCATCAGGTAGGGTCAAGATAGGAGCATTGCATAACTTATGCTTTAACGCTTCAAAAGCTTCTTCTTGCTCGAAACCCCACTCGAATGGTTTATTCTTTTGTGTCAAAGTAGTGAGCGGTTTCGCGATCCTCGAGAAATTGGCAATGAACCGCCGATAATAACCAGCAAGACCAAGAAAAGAACGAACTTCGGTAGGAGTTGTAGGAACACACCAATCTTTCACAGCTTCCACCTTTGCAGGATCAACGTGAATTCCTTGGCTATTCACCACGTGTCCTAGAAATTGAACTTCCTCGAGCCAGAAGTCACACTTCGAGAACTTCGCGTACAATTGCTCTTTCTTTAACAATTCAAGAACCAATCTCAAATGTAGTTCATGATCGGTATTGGACTTGGAATAGATAAGTATGTCATCAATGAAGACGATCACAAACTTGTCTAGATAAGGCTTGCATACCCGGTTCATGAGATCCATGAAAACAGCAGGAGCATTGGTTAAACCAAAAGGCATCACCATAAACTCATAGTGTCCATAACGAGTACGGAAAGTGGTCTTTGGGATGTCATCCTCATGAACTCGTAATTGATGATATCCAGAACGTAGTTCAATTTTCGAGAATATGGCAGCCCCTTGAAGTTGATCAAACAAGTCATCGATGCGAGGAAGAGGATAACGATTCTTGATGGTAAGTTTGTTAAGCTCGCGATAATCGATGCACATACGAAACGATCCATCTTTCTTCTTCATGAAAAGAACAGGTGCACCCCAAGGCGAAGAACTGGGACGGATGAAACCTTTCTCGGACAACTCTTGAAGTTGACTAGAGAGTTCTTGCATTTCTGACGGTGCAAGCCAATATGGTGACTTAGCCACGGGGTTTGCTCCCGGTATCAAGTCGATTTTAAACTCAACCTCACGCACGGGAGGTAAACCACTAAGGTCATCGGGAAATACTTCAGGAAAGTCTCGTACAATAGGAACATCCTTAAGTTCTTTCCCTTTGACTTTTGTATTGACCACGTAAGCCAAGAAGGCCATATACTTCTTGCTTAAGCACTTTCGGGCTTGAGTGCAAGACATGAGTTTAAGTCCTTTAGAAGATTTTTCACCGAACACCTTCAACGTATCTCCAGAGGGTAACGGTATACGAATGCACTTCTCGAAACAAATGATCTCGGCATGGTGTTTGGCTAACCAATCCATACCAATGATGACGTCAAAGCTTCCAAGTTTCATAGGGATAAGATCGATAAGAAAATCATGCGTGTCAATACTTAAGATGCAATCACGAATGATAACGTCAACGGTGATCGGTTCTCCATCGGCAACTTCAACAGTAAGAGGTCTTTCTAGTTTCGTGTGTGGCTTAGCAAGTATGGGTTCAAACTCTAATGAAACAAAACTTTTATCGGCTCTAGAATCAATAGGACATAGGCATAAGTTTTGTTAATAAGGAACATCCCTGTTCAATTTTTTTAAGGTATTTAACGATACAGGCTAGGTATGAAATGAATCGGATCACAAAAGTTAAAGGTGAGTTAACGTACCATTCACCACATCGTTGTTTGCTTGTGCTTGGTTAGCGTTGATGTTGAAAGCACGTCCTCGGGCTTGTGGAACATTACCCAAAAGACGAGGGCATTGTGGGCGAAAATGGCCAGGTTCCCCACAATTGTAGCAAACACGGTTCGTGACCACAGCGGCATTGTTAGGTGCACGGTGGCAAGTCGCCACCAAATGACCATATTTACCGCATAAGGTGCAAATGCGGCATGGTTGATTCCCCGGATGATGATACCTACACGTGTTGCACATCGGCTGAGGACCAACATAAGCTCTAGCCCCAGGCACTTGTGCCACAGGTGTAGCCGCAGGTACAAGTTGTCTTTGGGGTTGTTTGGGTGCAGCCACGACATAGTTACGCGCCGGTGTGAACTTGCGCTTCTTGTTGTTGTTGTTGCTGTAAGACGGTTCAGCTTTAGTTTCCTTAACCGCCTCGGTAGCCGTCTTCTCTACCTTCTTTGCACCATTCACAGACATGGTGCCCGCTCGTATATGGTTCTCGGTGAGTTGGGCGGTGATAGTAATGGCTTCTTCCAAGGTTGTGGGTCGGCTACCCACCACAACATCTTGAATTTGGGGTGGTACACCCTTGATGAACTTCTCGATGTTTCGGGGAACAGTGTCGACCATATGGGGCAGCAGTATACTCAACTCATGATGCCTAGTTGAGTAGGCCAAATGATCACCATCGTTTTGTTTCAAATTCCAAAATTCCTCCTCCAGTTTTTGCAGTTCGCTTCTCGGGCAGAACTTCGCGATGGAGATGTTCTTGAACTCTTCCCATGTAAGTGCTATAATAGCATCGGGTCCACGATTCCTCCTCTCGCTGTTCCACCAGGTGAGAGCCCTTTGTTGGAACATGCTAGTGGCATAACGAACTTTGAGTGCATCGGGACACTCACAATTGATGAAGGTATTCTCCATGCTTTCGAACCACTCAAGAAGACCAGTGGCTCCTTCCTTGCCACTAAAACTAGTGGGCTTGCAAGAGCTGAAGTGTTTGAAGGTACAAGTTTGATTATTCCCGTGTTGATTGTCCCATTTTGATTGTTACTATTCTCTCCATGACCATTTCCATTGTTGCTAGCGTTGGTCATTAAGGTGCTATTAAGTTCAGCAACCATGGTTGGGATGACAGCAGCCATTTGTCGAGCAATCATAGCGGCTAACTTACGATCGGAACTTCCACGCTTTCCATGATGACGAGACATGCTGGAATATACAAGTGAGTTAGATATGAGAATTAGAATAACAAGGATTAATGTTCAACAAGGATAAGGCAAAAAGTTGTAAGGCACATGGAATGGTTCCATTGGTAACGCATTACCATTTGGAAACGTTGACACGTCAAGGTAAGTTGACCCACTCGCCTTAGAAATTTGTGTATGTTGACCATGGTTTATCACTCATCCCAGAAATCCCCAGGTAAGCATAACTAGTCCCGTAGGATTTATGCGATATGCTTGCCTTAGCCCGAGGGCCTTTTGCCAGGAAATCCAGAATACAGGTGTCCATGTGTCACACAAATTTCTTAGGTTTATGAAATCAAAACCATGATGAGATTTACATAGATTAGACATAAGTCTAAAGATTCAATTCTTAAGCATAAATATATGATTCCACGTGTTGACGAGAATAAGATTAAGAAGTTTCATTTGTCGGGGAGAGTCAGTGAGTTAAAGTTAAGTTTAGGGAGACAAGTAACAAAGTTTAGACAATTACAAGGCAACCTATGCTAAGGCATCAAGTTGCACATAAAGTATAGCACTATGTAGCATGTAACAATATATATATTTCCAAGAATATAAATATTATCCTATGAGGTTCATGCATAAGCTATAGTCTAGGTCACCATTACTAATAACCTAAATCCCTATAGTTATGGGCTCTGATACCAATCTATCACACCCCAACCTTGATGGCGGAAACGTCGAGATGTGAGGGTTAAGATTGTTCACAGCCACATAACGCTCTATTAAATGTAAATATTATTATCATAAGTCTTGAAATGGAAATTACAATCATAAGTCTTATACAAGAAACAAGTTCAACATAACATAACATAATGTAACCTTTTATTTCATTATCTAGGTCCAAGTCCTAGATTATAGCATGCTTCAAAAGGATCACTTTAAACTTGAGGTTGACCTGAAACATGATAAAAATAAGAGTCAACTAAAAATAGTTGGTGAGTTTCCAAGGTTTTCATACATAATATGAAAAAGAAAGTTACAGGTAGCAATTCATGTCATAGGTTATAAGCTAGTAAGGTTATAGAACATATATCGTTACAACAAACCTCGACTTGATTACAAGTATAAAAGATTGGCTAAGTGTATTTGGTTCCCTAGTGCACAAGCATACGGCTCCTAGGAGTCGGCAATACATCAACTTTAGCACCAAATAGGCTTGTCAGGCCCAAAGATCTAAGACGTCGCCAGGCTAGCAATAGTTAATGATTGTAAACAAACTATGTATCTCATATAAACACTTACAATACACAAATAACCATGACATAATAATAAGATGAATTGCATGTGCTTACAATCTCAAACGTTAATAAGTGTACAATGTATAGATAATCATGTTTCACCCCAAGTAGTGTGAAATAAAATTAAATGGGGCAAGGAAAACTCACATGGCAAAATAAGTATAAAAAATGAAGTTCAATAAGAATAATGTATATCGTTCCAAGGTCAAACGTCACAAGGCACACCTAAATATATAAATATAACAAGATTTAAAGTTTAATATTGAGTGCAACGAATTATTATGGGCTAGGGTTCAATTTGATATTTGGCGTTTTATTTATCAAACGAAAACTAATTTTATTTTCGTAGAAATGATTTATTTATATTTTGTATAAAATATGAAATAAGTATAACATTTATAAAATTTTTGTATTATTGATAAGTTTTAATTAAAGTTGTGTAACCAATAAAATGAAAACGATTTAATCAATAGCCAAAACAAACAATGGTTGAAATAGTAATTTGTATCAACTAGTATTTAAAGTCTAAATATATACTAACTATAACATTAATTTTATAATTTTAAATAAAATATAAGGATGTTTTTATACACAAATCGTAGAAAAATATTTAAATGGTTTAAAAATACATGAAGTTTATAAAATGATTTTTTTTATAATTTTTAGAATTTTTTATATATTTTTAGAAGTTGCAAAACACTCTAAAAAAATGTTGGAGGTCGCCGGGTTCGAACCCGGGACCTCTAAGTTGGAATGTGGACATGGAACCATTAAACCAAGGCTCTCGGCCGCATTAGAACACAGGTTTTAATTTATATATACCAAGTTAACAAAAAAACCCAAATCCTTAAGAACCCTAGATTCGTTTAGCCCCAAATTGAAGATCAAAACAACATGGTGAACCCAATTAAGTTTGGGGCTTTTGTTCCCCTCACAAAACCGAGTTCATTGATATATCTACTTACCCGATTGATATCGAATTGACGGTGAACGATCGAAGAAAAGTCGCGGTTAAACTAAGACCGGTTCAAGTTGCAAACGACCACAATACTCAAATTCGTGTTACAGAAAGCTTTCAAAGACCTTTGTGAGCAAAAACCCTCTATCAATTTCAGGTCTTGAAGTTCGGAGATTGGTGTTCGAGTATAGAAAAGGTTGCGGTTGCAACGGTTATTCGAAGGTGTGAAATTTGTGTGTTTCAGGAGAATTGGAAGTTGAATATGATTAAAGGTAGAAAAACGTTTGATCTGATTAAATTAATTGAATTATTATGGTGTTTAAGGCTCGAACGGTTGCGGAGGTTTAAGGCTTCGGTTACTACTTCGATTGAACTTGTTAACCGACGTTTAAATGCTATTAATTGTTGTCTTTAGGTTCGAATCATGCCTTAGCGGGGTTCGGGATGATTTTTGGATTAAAAATCGGCCGCTTGAAGCGGTTTTAGGACTCGCCGGAGGTCGCGGCCGGTGGTGGCCGGAGGCCGGCCGGGAAATCGGGGAAAGAGAAAAGAAAAGAAAAGTGTTTTGTAATTTTGCAGTTTTGGTCCCTGAAGTTTCCATTGTTACATTTTATGTACAAACTTTAATATTAAAACTTCTAAATTGGCATTAAAACCCCCTAAACCTTAATTTCTTAAAGTTTTAAAACATTGTTAAGTTTAGTAACTATTACAATATTTTTTTATATTATTATTAACAATATTATTTGATTTTTTTATTATTACTATTCTTAGTTATTATTATTGCTAAAATTACTATTACTAATAGTATTACAATTATTATTATCATAATTATATTCTATTTAATTTTTAACATTATTAAACTTCAAATTAATGAATTAAAGACATACCAAGCATAAGAAACCCATAAATTTCATAATGGCACAAGCAGTCCTTACAAGAAGTTAACAAGATTAACTTTTAATTTAACAAAAATACGAGATGTTACAATATGTGCATGTTCGTGACAATTGTTGCACCTTTAGCCTTAGATTCCCATCATCTTCATCAGAAGAATCATAGGGGGATGAGATGATTGGACCAAAGTCCTCTCTCTCACCACCAGCTTCAGGTTCTTGGCTACTGGATTTTCTCTGCTCACTAGCAGCCTCAGTTGAGGTGTCAATGGGCTGAGTTGCCATGGTTGAGGTCTTAATGATGTAATCACTTTCAGAAGTGAGAGCCTCTTCCATATGGATATTCTAAACAGGTTCAGAAGTATCCACCTTAGTTATAGGTGACTGATGTGGGCTAGACAGAGGAGACTCAGAAGCACTCATCTCTCTTTGAGAAGTGGAAAAAAAGAGAGAGAGTCGTGGTACTCACTAAAACCTAAGTCTTCATTATAGAAGTCAAGGTTAGGAATGGGTTGATTTAAGTCTAGAGGCTAAGGATGGTAATTGTCCCCTGAAGGTTGTTCACTTGAGTGTTGAGACTCAGAGTGAAGGCTTAAGGCAGTTGGGCTTGTGAGCTTATCAGGTTGAGCATGAGGAACCTTAACACTGATCTTTGAAGAAATAGGAGTGGTTTTCTTCTCAGGGGAAGTGGGAACTCCAGTATCCACTTCCTCCTGTATGGGTGAGTGTATAGGGGCCTGCACAGACTCAATAGTTTGAGCAGGGGCTCGTTTGGATTTTCTTTGGTAGGTGAGGGTGATTTGTGGTTGTTGTGGTGGTTGTGATGTAGAAAGTGTGAGTTCAACACTAGCTAGTGCTGCTAGGTTGTCACTTTGAGCAATGAGCTCTAGCATTTTTAGGACAAGGGCTGTTTCTACCCTAGAGAAGCCAACAGTTGGTTTTCTCAAAATTTTAAAGATGTCGGGCTTCATCTATTCCTGTTTAAGAATATTACCTGTTCCCCTTAACTAGAGCCCAGTTCACAGTTAAGAATGTATTGGACATATCTAGGGAACATGTAGTATTCTAAGGAGTCCAAGTTTGCAAGTAAATTAATATAAACAAATTGAGAGTACCTGAACTTGACCCCTTGAACTAGGGGTGAGCATGGTCGGTTTGGTTCGGTTTTAAGCTAAAACCAAATCCAAAAACCGATATTTTGGTTTCTAAGTTTTTAAAACCGTTTGGTTTCGGTTTTTTCGGTTTTTGGTTTTCGGTTTCGGTTTTGTTTTTGGGCTTCAAGTTTTTATTTATTTATTTAAATTGGTTAAAAGTAATAAATTTAAACTAAAACCTTTGAGCTTACATCATTTTGTTAATCTTTAAACATAATCTATAGATTCTTATAATTACTTAATATAAAATTAATTACAATTAATAAAATACAATAACAAAAAGTTCAATAAAAATAATTTAATCTACCAAAACAAAAAAATTAAAAATTATGTTTGAAACCTAAACATCTATCTATTTTAGATAACATAAATTAGATAAGTAATTTATTGGCTAGTCATATTTATAAGTGTATGGATATACTTCAAAATTTACAAGTTCGGTTTTATGGTTGCGGTTCGGTTTTTTTGGTTTCTATTACACGCAAAACCAAAACCGAACCGAAAAAATCGGTTTTCAAAAATTCATCAAACCAAACCGTCGGTTTCTTGTTGGTTTCAGTTTTTTCGGTTCGGTTGTGTCGGTTATTACGATTGTGGTTTGGTTATTTTGGTTTCTTGCACACCCCTACCTTGAACCATTCCATGCACTATGAAGGAGAGATCCTCACGAATCTGGTCCCACCCTCCATGCTTGTTAGACAAGCTGTGGATAACTACATGAAGTAGATATTTCCACTTGGATGAGACCTTCCCTTTCCTAAAGGTCTTTACATAGAAATCTCCCTCATAGCCCATCTGCTCAAAGGAGTGGTTAACAGATTCTTTGGGGAAGAACACCTCACCTTCTTTATCATCCAGCTGGCCAGAGTGATGAAGATTGTGCCTTCTCCCCATCCATTAACAGAACAACTTGGTTGTGTTGTCTGTATAACTGCATGAAGAAATCAGGTTCATTTCTACGGTTAAGGTTGGCCATTGTGAGAAATCTTAAGGATGAAGGAAGGATGAACAAAAGCGATTTCAGAGAGAAATTTAGGGTTTAGGTTTGGAGGAAAGATGAATATGGTAGAAAGAGGGGGAACCGTTGGCTTAATATGTGAAAAGGATTTAAGACAAAGTTAATAGAAGAGGATAAACTTTGAAATCCGGATGTCGGTCCCACCTCTGAAAAAGTAGTTTGATTTTTGCTCAAAAAGTAGTTCTCTTGGAAGTCAAAAAGCTTCCGAAGGTAAATTGTCTTCGGAAGTTTTAATGAAAAAACTTCCGAAGCCAAAATGACTTCGGAAGAATTTCCTAAGAGTTTTTGAAAAATTTTGCTTTGGAAGAGAATTAAAACTTGGATATTTGTTCAAAAGAACAAAGCTTTTAAGAGTTAATTTGTTTCGGAAGAAAATTGTCCTTGAAAACATATAAGTACCTAAGAGAGATTTTAAGCTTTGGAAGATATATCAGAAATTTCTTCTGAAGGAAAATTACTTAGGCAGTTATTTGTTTTGAAGGCATAAGTTTCTTCCGAAGATAAAAGAATATCTTCTGAAGGATAAATTTTTTTTAAAGATCTAAGGAACTCTTCAAAAAGTTTTTATCCATAGAAAACAAGAGCTTATGAAGGTGATGAACTAGACAACTTAGGACACACAGATTTTAAAAAATAATATTAATTAGTTTTAAGAAAAGCTTACTCAATGTAATCATCCTAATAACTGATATAAGATATTTAAATATCTATTCATCAAAAGCTTTTATAGAAAGATCAGCATATTATTTATTTGAGTTAACTTTGACTAGTGTCACACCCCAACCTTGACGGCGGAAACGTCGAGATGTGAGGGTTACGATTGTTCACAGCCACATAACGCTATTTATTAAATCCAAATGTATTAATCATAAAATTGAATTGCAACATTACAAGCAAAAGTTTCAACAAAGAATACATCATGTACAATTGCTACAAATAACATGATCATCCATTTTATCTCTAGGTCCAATCCTAGATGTGATAAGCTTTAAAGAGTAGAACACATACTTGAGGTATTCCTGAAACATGTTAAAAATAAAATGTCAACATAAAAATGTTGGTGAGCATTCCATGGTTTTCAATACATAAGTATATAAAAGATGGCAATTCAAGTCATAAGTTAGTGAATAAAGTGATTAGGGATGTTATGAACAATGCAAAAATCAAACCTCGACAAAAGTTTTACAAGTCTCAAACGTTAAAAGTATATACGATCAGCTAAGTGTACTCGGATCAACCAAGCAGGCTTGTCTTACCCATAGATCTATGACTTCGCTGGGCTAGCAATAGTTAATGATTGTACATATAACGCCATAACATGATAACCACAAAAGTTCAACTAACCACAACTTTACAAGATGAATTGCCATAGGTTTACAAGTCTCAAATAAGTTTACAAGTGCAATGATAGTATGTTAACATGTTTCACCCCAAAGTGTGAAAATAAGCAAAAGGGGTATGGAAATACTCACTTGGATATATGCATCACAAGATGATATAAAAGATTAATGTAACATCCAAAAGATAAATCCAAAGTATCCATTACAAGGCACCTAACATATGCATTACAAGTTTAAGGTTAATAATAAGGTTAACGTTCAAACAAGGATTAGGGTTTCAATAGTTTTAAGGGGTTTTTAATAAGTAACAATTTATAAAGTAATTATTTTACATTTTTAATTCATTAGAAGAATATATATGTAAATATTTTAGAAATGAACCTAAATATAACAAAGTTGGAGTACAATATGTAATTATATTTTTCTTGGTAACAATATATTTGTATTTTTATAAAGATGTGAAATAAGTATAACATTTATACTAAAGTTTGTAATATTTATATAAAAATAAAGTCTCATAGCTTAATAAAATAAGCACGTTTTAAACAATAATTATACTTGTTATTTGAACAAATAATGATTTAGTGAGTTATAACGATATTCAATGTCTATTTTATAAGAAAAATAATTTAAATATATTATTTGAGCAAATAACTATTTAGTAGTTAAACAATATTTTAAATTTAACTTATGAGAAATAATCTAATATATTATTTGAACAAATAATGATTTAATAAGTTAAACAATATTTAAAATTTATTTTACCAGAAATTGAACTAGTTACATCATTTGTTTAAAATAATTAATAATAATATTAAAATATTAAAATAAATTTCAAGAAAATTAGCTAGATGATTTTAAAAATATTTGAAGTTTGTAAAAGTTATTTTTATAATTATTATAAATTTTCCATAATTATTTTAAGGCCAAAAAGCCTTTTAAAAAAAAGATGAGGCTGCCCGGGTTCGAACCCGGGACCTCATGGATGTGGGGAGACGCCTTAACCAATGAACCAGGCTTCCAGCCGCGTTAGAATTCGCATTTCAATTGTTAAATACATACATAAACAAAACCCCCAAATTCAAAGAACCCTAGGATCAACTCTGATCAAATTGAACCTCAATTCAACAATGATTACTAAAATAAACATGGGGCTTTGATTCCCCAAGTGAAATCGAGTATATAACAACGTTTAATTACCCGTTTCGATTCAAATTGATGATATGAACAATTTAAGAACAAGTCGCGGCCGCAGGTGCACGATTGATGCGTGATTGATGATGGTAACCCAATTAAACTCGTGGGTAGCTTCTAATGATCACTAGTACTAAAAACCCCTTATCAATTTCAGGTAATAAGGCTCTGTTGATGGTGCTCGAGTGTGCACAGGTCGCGGTTCAAAGAGCTTTGATTATGCCAATTTATGTGTGTTTCATGTGTAATCAAGAGTTGTGAATGATTAGGTGTAGTTAGGTAGTCGTTTAGGTTCATTTAATCTAAAGATTATTACGGTTTAATGGTCCAACGGTTCGGTGGGTTAATTATTTCGGTTTCTCATTCGATTACACCCATAACCGATGATTAAAGACAACTAATTGATGCATTCAAGTTCGAAATAGGCGAAGGAACGATTTGGAACGGTTTTTTTTGGAATTAAAACGTTACATTTTGGTGGTTTAAACGTTGCCGGCGCCGCGCCGGAGCATCGCCGGCCGGCCGCCGGAAAATCGGGGATGGGGGAAGTTTATGTATAATTTTCACATCTGGCCCTTGCGGTTTTAAAAGTTGTCTTTTGAGTATTAAAGTTTTAATTATATTTTAATTAGTTACAATTTAGCCCTTGAAGTTTTAAAAAAATTATTATTTTATGCTAAAGCTAGTTAAATACAAGTTTTAAAATAAAAATACTTATATTGCTTCTATTTTTTTTTCAAGATTACTCTTAATATTATTATTATTATTAATCTTATTATTATGATTATTATTGTCATTAATATTATTTATATTATTATTATTTGTGTCACTATTATAATAATAATAATAATAGTCATTACTTTACTTAAGATTATTAACACCTTAAATTTTTTAATAATAAACAAACATTATAACACTTTTAATGTTGTTATTATTATATTAATTTGCTATTCACCATATTAATTATTAAGCATAATAAATCCTCAAAGTTTCAAAATAAAAAAAAACATAAAAGGTCTTTACATGTATTAACAAAGTTAACTTTTAAGTTAAAAAAATACAAGATGTTACAGTCTCCCCAACTTAAAAGAATTTCGTCCCGAAATTAAGAATGAACTTAAATGAACAACGGAATTGAAATGAAATGTGAGTGTTCAACGAACAGTATTTGACGTTTGATTACAGGTGGCACGCTTCACTTTATGGAATCTTACAAGATCCTTAACATAATAAGCGCGAGTCGTTTTGAGATGAAACGCTAGAAAAACGAGTTACCGTGGTACCTTAGATTTATAGGTCACAACTTCTAGAATATAATTTCGTAGTAAAATGATGTCTAGAAATCAATAAAGGACCAACAATGATAAGAAAGGTTGACCGTCAGGGTTAAGAATCCCAAACGTCACTATATGAAATGCTCTTAACGCATATCTTGTGTGTATGTATCTCTCCTTTGACCAATCATCGGTCTATGAATAATACGATATGCGAAGATCTTGAAATAAGTTCACGACGATGGTTGGGAACATTATTAAAGGTAGAAAATGAATTGATCATCCAAATTAATGATCGATGTTTAACGACATACCACGGTATACGACTATTTAGGGTAGATACGAGCCAATTTCTCGACCCGTTAATCCACATGAGTCAATATGAAATTAGTTAATCGGTCTATAATGCACCATTTGTCATCATGGCATCTAAGATAAGAGGCACTTAGTGATGAAAAGTTAAACAGGAGATTCACATGAACACGGATGTTAGGTTTTGTCATATGTGAAAGTAAGACACTTGGACACATGCCAAGTTATGTCTTTCCTTTTATGCCACACGTATGACTACAAATTACGAAATTTTATGAACCCTTATATCCACATCGCAATGAGGATAATAACGAGTCTTGTTGTTCAAAACCAAGATAAAATTCATTGATTTTCAAGGTTAAGGTTCAAAAGCGATTCAAGAAATGACGCGAACATTAAGAAAATATTTGTAAACATGTTTTGCAAGATAGCAAGTTTCCAAGTATAGATTGCATACGTAGTTCATCAAACCCATAAGCACAGCTGAGAACATTCGTGTGTCTAGAAAGACATGAACACAAGTTGATAATGTCTTTATTTAGCAGAAAGATCGTTAAGAAGGCTACCATCACACAATCATGTGTTGATGACAACTCAAAATAAAAGTTGATAAGTAAGAAATAAATGGTTCGATGTAGCTAGATCGAGTCAAAACATGAAGATAAAGGAAAAGAAATCGATTTAAGAATTCAAATGCTCCAAACTCGAAATCAAAATCAACCTAGAGTGATCAGGTCTTCTTTCAAGTTCAGAAATCATGCTTTGGCTTGATAGGTCCAACACTAAAATTGGTTCACCCTTCAAGTTACTACATGTTTCTTGTCACCTGATTAAACCTTGGTAAGTTGGAGATCAAGAAATGAGAATAGTCATCAAGGTGTGGTTTTCACTCCTAGCTTGAGGGTGTCTTCTCAAGGTATGACCTCTAACTTACCAATCAAAAAGCTCGATCCCAACTCCTTGTTGAGGATCCACAGAAATAAGACGAGGTAACTCACCATCAAGGTAAGGGAAATCACTCCTATCTTAACGGTGAAGTTTTTCGAAAACAAAATATAACAAGATGAACTTCTTCATCAAAATCCAGAATTCACTCCTACTTTGATGAAGTCGTCTCATTTGTACAAAAAAAACAGTTCATAAAAATGATATTATCATCAAGGTATGGAATTTACGCCTATCTTGATGATTGAATTTCATAATAGCAAGAAAACAATCGAAGATTGACATTTGTCACCAAAGTACGGGTTTCAATCCTATTTTGGTGAGATCATGTCATTTGTGAAATGCCATTCCAAAGAAAGTAATTGAAGTCAATCCTCAGGATAAGGAAATCACCCCGATCCAAAGGATGAAATTTTATAAATCACAATTGGAAACCTTTTATCGAAACGAATAGAGAATCATCAAAGTAAGGGAATCACCCATGTTTTGATGAGTTAGAATCATTTAGGAGATACAGGTGTTCTTAGTCATAGGTTGACTTGCAAACACTTGCATCTCTCACGGTGCAGACGGTACGGATTTTGACTTAACGACGAAAGGAAAATAATATCAATTAGAAATTCGGAAAATTTCAAGTTACATCAATGTAACAAAAGGAAAAATCATGCTTAAGATCAAAGTTCAAGATAACAGAAGTTGTTGTGGTGTTCAAATCTTGGATGGTTTCAATCGGGAAGATGAAATCAAGGGCAGGAAATTATTCAACACCACAATGAGATGTGAACATTCGATTCACAATCGAAAGGAGTACATGGACTTCTCAAGATATGAGGTCAACCATAGCCTTATTGAAGACACGCGTACTTATAAGTGATCACTCATCTCAAGGGTTTCGAGTCAAGTAAATGAATCCAATGATCGAGTCAAATCACCATTTACACTTTACCTAGACAAGGTATCCCGAGATGTAGGAATTCCACCTACAGCATTTCATGTTCTTAGTTATGGGACACATCCTTAAGAAGACTTGAGAACCATAAGTAACGGTTTAAACTTTTGAGGGGCCACTCGGTTTAGATTCCCAATATCTTTGGATATATTAAGAGTCATGCACGCGTTGGTCAAGGTATAGAAATAGATACATGAAACGCCCAACGTGTAGCGATGTTTAAATGTAGAAGTTGAAATGTAGAATGGGTTCAATATTAACAGGAACATTATATATGTTAAAAATGAGAAGATATTGAAAAATTGGTGATAAACCAGTTCAAGAAAATCAAGGATTTTTAGGATACAAAGAAGATGGTTCCATTTGGTAACGCATTACCATTTGGAATCGTTGACACGTCAAGGTAAATGGACCCATTTGCCATAGAGACTTTTGTATGTTGACCATAGTTTATCACTCATCCCAGAAATCCCCAGGTAAGCATAACTGGTCTCACAATGAGATTTATACGATATGCTTGCCTTAGCCCGAAGGCCTTTTGCCAGGAAATCCAGAATACAGGTGTTTATGTGTCATACAAATTTCTTTGGTTTATGAAATCAAAACCTTGATGGGATTTTCATAGATTAGACATAGAGTCTAAGGAATTGAAGCCAGATGATAAGTGTAGATTCCACATGTCATTAAGAATAAGTTTAGGAAGTTCATTTTCCGGGGAGAATCAAAGAGTTAAAGTTAAGTTTAGGGAGACAAGTAACTAAGTTTAAGCATTCATAAGGTAATCCTATGCTAAGGCATCAAGTTGCACAAAAGGCATAGCATTATGTAGCATGCAAACAACATGTAAGCACAAAGGTATAAGGATCTTTCTATGAGGTTCATGCAACTATAGTCTAGGTCAACATTTCTAATAACCTAAATCCCTATAGTTATGGGCTCTGATACCAATCTGTCACACCCCAACCTTGACGGCGGAAACGTCGAGATGTGAGGGTTACGATTGTTCACAGCCACATAACGCTATTATTAAATCCAAATGTATTAATCATAAAATTGAATTGCAACATTACAAGCAAAAGTTTCAACAAAGAATACATCATGTACAATTGCTACAAATAACATGATCATCCATTTTATCTCTAGGTCCAATCCTAGATGTGATAAGCTTTAAAGAGTAGAACACATACTTGAGGTATTCCTGAAACATGTTAAAAATAAAATGTCAACATAAAAATGTTGGTGAGCATTCCATGGTTTTCAATACATAAGTATATAAAAGATGGCAATTCAAGTCATAAGTTAGTGAATAAAGTGATTAGGGATGTTATGAACAATGCAAAAATCAAACCTCGACAAAAGTTTTACAAGTCTCAAACGTTAAAAGTATATACGATCAGCTAAGTGTACTCGGATCAACCAAGCAGGCTTGTCTTACCCATAGATCTATGACTTCGCTGGGCTAGCAATAGTTAATGATTGTACATATAACGCCATAACATGATAACCACAAAAGTTCAACTAACCACAACTTTACAAGATGAATTGCCATAGGTTTACAAGTCTCAAATAAGTTTACAAGTGCAATGATAGTATGTTAACATGTTTCACCCCAAAGTGTGAAAATAAGCAAAAGGGGTATGGAAATACTCACTTGGATATATGCATCACAAGATGATATAAAAGATTAATGTAACATCCAAAAGATAAATCCAAAGTATCCATTACAAGGCACCTAACATATGCATTACAAGTTTAAGGTTAATAATAAGGTTAACGTTCAAACAAGGATTAGGGTTTCAATAGTTTTAAGGGGTTTTTGATAAGTAACAATTTATAAAGTAATTATTTTACATTTTTAATTCATTAGAAGAATTATATATGTAAATATTTTAGAAATGAACCTAAATATAACAAAGTTGGAGTACAATATGTAATTATATTTTTCTTGGTAACAATATATTTGTATTTTATATAAAGATGTGAAATAAGAATAACATTTATACTAAAGTTTGTAATATTTATATAAAAATAAAGTCTCATAGCTTAATAAAATAAGCACGTTTTAAACAATAATTATACTTGTTATTTGAACAAATAATGATTTAGTGAGTTATAACGATATTCAATGTCTATTTTATAAGAAAAATAATTTAAATATATTATTTGAGCAAATAACTATTTAGTAGTTAAACAATATTTTAAATTTAACTTATGAGAAATAATCTAAATATATTATTTGAACAAATAATGATTTAATAAGTTAAACAATATTTAAAATTTATTTTACCAGAAATGAACTAGTTACATCATTTGTTTAAAATAATTAATAATAATATTAAAATATTAAAATAAATTTCAAGAAAATTAGCTAGATGATTTTAAAAATATTTGAAGTTTGTAAAAGTTATTTTTATAATTATTATAAATTTCTATAATTATTTTAAGGCCAAAAAGCCTTTTAAAAAAAAGATGAGGCTGCCCGGGTTCGAACCCGGGACCTCATGGATGTGGGGAGACGCCTTAACCAATGAACCAGGCTTCCAGCCGCGTTAGAATTCGCATTTCAATTGTTAAATACATACATAAACAAAACCCCCAAATTCAAAGAACCCTAGGATCAACTCTGATCAAATTGAACCTCAATTCAACAATGATTACTAAAATAAACATGGGGCTTTGATTCCCCAAGTGAAATCGAGTATATAACAACGTTTAATTACCCGTTTCGATTCAAATTGATGATATGAACAATTTAAGAACAAGTCGCGGCCGCAGGTGCACGATTGATGCGTGATTGATGATGGTAACCCAATTAAACTCGTGGGTAGCTTCTAATGATCACTAGTACTAAAAACCCCTTATCAATTTCAGGTAATAAGGCTGTTGATGGTGTTCGAGTGTGCACAGGTCGCGGTTCAAAGAGCTTTGATTATGCCAATTTATGTGTGTTTCATGTGTAATCAAGAGTTGTGAATGATTAGGTGTAGTTAGGTAGTCGTTTAGGTCATTTAATCTAAAGATTATTACGGTTTAATGGTCCAACGGTTCGGTGGGTTAATTATTTCGGTTTCTCATTCGATTACACCCATAACCGATGATTAAAGACAACTAATTGATGCATTCAAGTTCGAAATAGGCGAAGGAACGATTTGGAACGGTTTTTTTTGGAATTAAAACGTTACATTTTGGTGGTTTAAACGTTGCCGGCGCCGCGCCGGAGCATCGCCGGCGGCCGCCGGAAAATCGGAGATGGGGGAAGTTTATGTATAATTTTCACATCTGGCCCCTGCGGTTTTAAAAGTTGTCTTTTGAGTATTAAAGTTTTAATTATATTTTAATTAGTTACAATTTAGCCCTTGAAGTTTTAAAAAAAAATTATTATTTTATGCTAAAGCTAGTTAAATACAAGTTTTAAAATAAAAATACTTATATTGCTTCTATTTTTTTTTCAAGATTACTCTTAATATTATTATTATTATTAATCTTATTATGATTATTATTGTCATTAATATTATTTATATTATTATTATTTGTGTCACTATTATAATAATAATAATAATAGTCATTACTTTACTTAAGATTATTAACACCTTAAATTTTTTAATAATAAACAAACATTATAACACTTTTAATGTTGTTATTATTATATTAATTTGCTATTCACCATATTAATTATTAAGCATAATAAATCCTCAAAGTTTCAAAATATAAAAAAAAACATAAAAGGTCTTTACATGTATTAACAAAGTTAACTTTTAAGTTAAAAAAATACAAGATGTTACAACTAGTTTAATTAATCCATTTTCAAAGTTATCTCTAATTAAATGATACCTAATATTGATGTGTTTTGTCCTTGAGTGCTGCACAGGATTCTCTGTGATAAAGATAGCACTGTTGTTATCTATGTGAATGGGCGTCTCCTTGAAATTTAATCCATAGTCAAGCATCTGATTCTGAATCCAAAGTACTTGAGCACACAGCTTGCAACAGTAATGTATTCAGCTTTAGCAATTGATGAGAGACATAGATTGTTTCTTGCATTGCCATGAGACAACCCTTCCACCAAGAAACTGACATCCCCCAGATGTTGACTTTGTAGTCATGTTACAACCACCATAATCACTATCTGTATAAGCATTCAGATTGAAGTCCGAATTCTTAGGATACCAAAAACCAAGTGTTGAAGCACCTTTGAGATATCTTAGAATCCTTTTGACAGTGATGAGGTGAGACATCTTGGGGCTGGCTTGATATCTTGCACAAATACATATGACAAACATGATATCAGGCCTACTAGCCGTGAGATACATAAGGGACCCAATCATAACCCTGTAAAGGTGTTCATCCACACACTCCCCCTCAAGATCAGGTCCAAGGGAGTGATTTTTAGCTATGTGTGTCTTAGCAATCTTACAATCAGTCATGTTAAATCTTTTGAGTATGTCTTGAACATACTTTGACTGACTAATGAAGATGCCATCTTCACCTTGCTTCACTTGAATTCCTAGAAAAAAATTAAGTTCCCCCATGACACTCATATTAAATCTATCATTCATCATATTCTCAAAGTCTTTGTAGAGTTTTGGATTAGTTGAACCAAAGATGATGTCATCAACATACACTTGAACTAGCATTAAGTCATTTTCTTGTCCTTTGATGAAGAGAGTTTCATCTATAGTACCCCTTCTGTAACCATGCTTGCATAGATACTGAGATAGAGTCTCATACTATTTCTTTGGTGCTTGATGCAGCCCATAAAGAGCTTTGTCAAGTTTGCAGACATAATCAGGATGATCAGGATTTGCAAAACCAGGTGGTTGTTTGACATACACCTCTTCATCAATCACCCCATATAGAAAAGAACATTTGACATCAAGTTGATAGACCTTCAAGTTCTCGAATGCAGCAAATGCCAAGAATATCCTAACAGCTTCCAGTCTTGCTACAGGAGCAAAGACATCAGTGTAATCAATTCCTTCTTCTTGTGTGTATCCTTGAACAACTAGTCTAGATTTGTTTTTTTATGACAATGCCTCTATCATCTTTTTGTTCTTAAACACCCATTTGGTTCCTATAGTAGTCTTCCCATGAGGAAGAGGACAAAGGTTTCAAACTTTCTGTCTTTTGAATTAAAACAACTCCTCTTGCATGGCTTCAACCCAACTTCCATCCTTTAGAGCTTCGTCAATTTTCTTTGGCTCTATCTAGGATAAGAAACAAGAGTGAAGACAAACATTTTCTTCATAGGTTTGTTCTTACCCCTGTGTCAACATCTCCAATAATGTTTATAGTGGAGTGAGATTTGTGGATCCTTAGTTGAGGGATTACAGGAAGTTGCTAAGATAGATCTAAATTAGAGAAATTTAGATCTGGCATTGATGCTTCTCCCATCACATCAACACACTTATCAAGTGAGACTTGATCCAATGAGTGTTTGACATCATTGATGTTTTCATCTATGGAGTGGTTATCAGCATCAAGAAATTCTTGATCACTATCACCACCCATATTGTCTTCTACATTTGAAGCTTCTTTATCTGGTTGTTGAGCCTCTGAGCAGGAATTTGAAGGCATCTCAGATGTATCAGCTGAATTTGTCATTGTAGTGCTGATAGAAACCTCATTTGCAGAATTAGTTACAACTGGACTTAAAGATGTGTAGCTTGAAGATCTTCCAAGTTCAAATCTTGGATCAGGGTCCCCTAGTGATAAGATATCTGTAGATCCTGAAATATTCTCACAAGATTTGTTAATACAGTTGGTAATTAAATCAAGATCAAATATCCAATCCGAACCAGAACCAGCCACATAGGGTGTGTGTTCATTGAAAGTTACATTGGCTGACTCCTCAACAATTCTAGATACTCTATAAGCCTTAGTTTGGGAAGAGTATCCAATGAAGTGTCCATCATCTGATTTCTCAAAAAACTTGGCAATTTGATCTTTGGTATTCAAGATGGTGCAAGGACATCCATATGACTGAGAAAACCAATAAAAGATTTCCTCTTATGCCAAAGTTCATAAGGAGTCTTTCCATGAGTCTTAACCATTAAAACTTTGTTTTGCACATAGCAGGCTGTGTTGACTGCCTCTGCCCAGAAGGTGATAGGCAGCTTAGAGTCAGATAGCATGGTTCTTACAGCTTCAATCAGTGTCATGTTTCTCCTCTCAGCAACACTATTTTGCTGAGGAGTCCTGGGAGCACTGTATTGTCTTGTAATACCCTTTTCATCACAAAATGTATCAAGGATTTGGTTCTTGAATTCAGTTCCCTGATCACATCTTATGGTTTTGATCTTGTGATCACATTGATTCTCAATCTTTAAGATGAAATTCTTTAGAATCTCAGGAGTCTCATCCTTAGATCTAAGGAAAAAGACCCAAGTGAATCTTGTAAAATCATCTATGATCACCAAGCAATAAGAGGTCCTTCCTAGACTCATTACACTGGTGGGTTCAAAGAGATCCATATGTAACAAGTGTAGGGGTGTAGTGATGGAGTTTCTTTCCTTAGGCTTATGAGATACCTTATGTTGTTTCCCTTTCAGGCATGCAACATAATGATTATCACTTGTAAACTCTTTCTTTGGCATTCCAATTACCAAATCATTCTTAATCAGTTTATTCATGTTTTTAAAGTTTACATGACATATTCTTTTATGCCATAAGAAAGACTCATCACTATTTGCTTTAGACAGAAACCATGAGACTTCTCTAGAGGGAGATGTCTCTTGCAAATCCATCTTGTACATGTTCCCTTTCCTGAGGGCTCTAAGAAAAATATGCTCATGAGGAATGATCACCCCTGGCTTGAGAACAATGCACTCATGCTTAGTAAAGAGCATGTTATGACTCTAATCATAAAATTAGGATACACTCAAAAAATTGTACCCAAGCTCCTTGACAAAGTTTACATTCTCAATGCTAAGCTTACCATTTATGACCTTGCCCCTTCCAGAAATTTAACCACCTTCATCTCCTCCAAAAACAACTGGCCCTCCATCAATTCTTTCAAAGTTCTAGAGTAGTGACATATTGCCTGTCATGTGCCTGGAATAGCCACTGTCAATGATCCACACATTCTTGTTTGTCTTGAGTTGTTCCGGCACAAAGAAAATGATTAGTTACATTTGGAAACCCAAGCCTTATTGGTCTTGGGCTCATCAAAAGAAACAAAAGGTAATGTACAGTAATAGATCCTATAGTAGTGCTTTGAGGATCTTGTGCTGTTGTTGATGGAGAACCTTCAGTCACCTGGTCTTTCTTTGACTTTCACACCACCTTTGGAAGTTTAGACTTGAACTTCAATACTTCGGAAGCTTTTGAGACTTCTGAAGTTTTGATGACTGGACCTTTGGAAGATCCTGCAAACAATGCAGCAGACTTTAGTGCTTCAGAAGAATTCCTTTCTTCCAAGACCAAATTTTCTTCCGAAGCCAATTTTCCACTTGCCTTCTTTTTCATTTTGGATGTCACATCCCGATCGACGGCGGGATAATCGGGGCGGGCGAATGTGATACGATTGTTCATAGCACATGGAACTAAATAAGTTGAAATATTATAAAATGTCATTTTCATAGAATATACACGATAATTAAATCACTACAAAACAAACATGATATAAATAACAAAATAAGACTTTCAATTAACTAAGTCCAAGTCCTATATGAGCACGACGAGATCTTCAAGTAGTAAACCTGAAACATGTTAAAAATAAAGGGGATCAACTTTAAAAGTTGGTGAGATTTCCATAGTTTTCATACATAAGTATATAAAAGATGGCAATTCATGTTATAAGTTAGAGAACAGAGTAACTAGGGATATAAGACAGATGCACAATCAAACCTTGACATTTTACAAGTCTCAATGTTTACAAGTTTATACGATTAGCTAAGTGTACTTGGATCAACCAAGCAGGCTTGTCAGGCCCAAAGATCTATGACGTCGCCAGGCTAGTAATAGTTAATAATTGTACATATAATCGTCAATACATGGTAATTACTAAGATCAACTAACCACAACGTACATGTGAATTGCCATAAGTTTACAATAATCAAACGTTTTACAAGTGCAATAGTATAATATAACATGTTTCACTTCAAAGTGTAAAAATATGAAAAATGTGTATAGAAATACTCACAGATGAAAGATGCACATAAAGTAATAATAAGAAAATAAGATTTCTCAAACGATTTCTTCACAATTCAATCTAGTGGTTGATATCTCAAAATTAGAATAACAATAAGTTCAAGGGTAAATATGAATTAGGGTTTCATGTGTGAAGTTAGGGGTTTTATAATTAAATTAAACAAAACATAAAATAAAGCAATCGATTATATTTTGGTTAAGAATGAAATAAATAAATTAACATTAAAAAACGATAATGATTGATTAAATAATTAATTTATTGATTAAATAAAGATTAAGTACAATGTGTGAAAAGAAATAATTAACTTAATAATTAATTATTTAAAATTTGATAAAGATAATTGAATATTTATTTAAATGACTTGTAAGATAACTTATAATTATTTAAATCATTTTATAAAGTTTTTGAACCTTTAAATGATTTTTATAATATCCAAAACCTTAAATTAAGAATAAAGAATAATAGAAAATTATATTGTTTTATTAATTTCAAGAGTTTAAATAAAAGTTAAAGAATAAATTTATTAGCTAATTATGATTATGATATAGCATTTTTAGCATTAGATTACATGAAAAAATTAATAATGTTTTATAACTCTTGTTATTCTTAAAATAAATAAATAAATAAATAAATAAATAAATGTAAAACCATAAGTTTTAAAACCCTTAAATTTAATACAATAATTTCTAAAATATTTTAGTTAAAGAAATAATTTTATTTTGATTTTATAGTATGATAATAATTTTTCTAAATTATAAAATATTAACAAAACTAATTAAAAACAAAAATGGTGGAGGCCCGGTTCAAACCCGGGACCTCTTGGTTATAATCTACGCTCATTACCAGTTGGGCTACAAGCCAATCTGGTTGAAAGCCCCATTACAATGTTTAAAAGTGTTGATTTCAAAATCCCCCAATTCACAAGAACCCTAGATTCAATTTGAATCAAATTGAACATGAATTCGAAGTTGTTAACGAAATCCAACTTAGAGCTTTTGTTCCCTAGATGAAATCGAGTGTGTGGGTGTGTATAATTACCAGAATGATGTCGATGTGTTGATAAAAGATGAAACAAGGTTGCGGTTGATTGAGAAATCAATTTGGGAGATTTAGATGTTGATACTCCAAATTGGAAAGTGTAGAATCTTCTGAGAGCAATAAGGATCGATAGACATTAACCAATTGAAATCAAGATTATTTAGAAACGATCTCTCAAATGAGTTACAGGTCGCAGATGAAGATGATGGTCGTATGTGATGTGTGTGTACGTTTCAGATGAAATTGGGAGTTCCAATAGTTTTAAGAGTATTGAAATGATGATTTACCCTCGGTTTTAGGCACGATTCGATCAGTTTCAGGTTGGATGAGTTCAATGCCTTGAATGCATGTTCGGTTTTACAAACACACTCATAATAGTCCGAAAAGATCAATTGAAACATCACCTAAGTTCGAAACAACTTAAGAAACTGTTTCAGATGATTTAATTCGGAATTAACTAATGGATAATGAGTAATTTTGATCGCCGGAGCTCGCTGACCCGGTGGCCGGAGATGGGTCGATGGGAAGGGGGAAAAAGGGAGGGCGGTTTGGGTTGTTTTTTATTATTGACAATTTCAGTCCCTATGGTTTTGAAAGTTGTTATTTTATGCTTGAAACTTTTATATTAAGTTTCAGAAATTATAATTTAAACCTTAGACTTACAAAACTAATAATTAAATTAATTGTTTATTAAAATTCATATTTACTAATAAAACTTTATAAATTTATTAATATCATTTTATAACTTAATAAATTTTAATAAGATTTTTCATTTAGTTATTTATTGTAAAATGCTTAATAAGTTTATAACTTTATGAAAAGAATTATTTATAAATCATTAAGTTATTACAAGTTGGTTACATATTTAATGTATTTGATCAATTAAAGTTATTACATATAATTCAATAATAGAAACTCAAAATGAATTCGGGTTTGGGTTTTATCACGGAAAATGGTTGATGTTATCCGAAGGAACATATTTTCCTTCCGAAGCTGAAATCTTCTTGAAGCTCTTGAAAGTCTCTTTCTTGATCATGTGAAGAGTACCTCTTGGATTGTATGGACAATCCTTAGCAAGATGAGAAGTACTTTCACACATAAAACATTCCATCTTTTTCTTCCTAAGAGCCTTCTTCTGAGAACAAGGCTAACTTTGGTCATATCCATTCTCAACCTTCATCTCTGCCGATGCTGAGACAATCCTTTTGGGCTGAGAACTATTCTTGGAGTTGGATGGTCTAGGCTATGTAGCAGTGGTACACAATAGATCAGCATTCTTCTTGGTGCTGAGATGATTTGAACATGAACCAGAACTCTTTGTAAAGGAGTTTAGGTTGATGTTTTCAGTCTTAACCACATGTTTCTGCTTAAAGTCAAAAGTGGCCTTGATCTCTTGAGCCTTCCTGGCTTTTCTCTTGCTCTTTCCGATCAAGTTCTTTCTCATAGATTTGGTCATCCCAGTCTTCTTGTTCTCCTTAGAAAGACACTGACCCTTCTTAGAATCATCCTCTTCACTATTCTTAGAGAAATTCTTCACTATCACTTCTTCATCCTCTTCACTCAAGGGGTCTATAAGAGAAAGCTCATCTTCACAGGTTCCACACCTAGGTGATCTTACAGACAAGATTTGGTGTGAAGAAGCTATCTCACTAGAACCCAGTCCCTGCTTATTTTGATAACATACCTTGGCATGTAGGGATGAGGATATCATGTTCTTGAAGGTCTCTTCTTCAAGAACACATTTTTCTGCCCTGGCTTTGCTGATTATAAGCTCAGCCTGGCATTCAGTCAACTTAGTTATGAGATCCTTGATCTGAGTCCTATAGTTGGTGTGCTTATGTTTTAGAACTGAAATGGTTTTCTCTAAGTCCTCTATCTTTAGTTTATAGTCATTTTAAGCTTTTCTAAAATCACCTTTTAAGATGTTTAAAGACTCGAGATCAGATCTCATTTCTAAGTTGTAGGACCTGTATCTGTTAACTTTACCAATGCATTCAGGAGTACATAGATGTTCCAATACCTTAGCTTCATCATGATCTGCCATTAGTGCTTGGTTTGGAGATGCATCTTCCACCTGAATTCTCCAGTCAAAGTCTTCTTCTTTTTTAACAGCAACTGCAGCTGCTGCTTTGGCTTCTCATTCTGGGTGGCTTTGTTAGTGTAGTTTGGTCTGGATTGTGCTTGGCCACCATTTGTTCTTGGTGCCATGTACTCCCTGGCAAAATGGCCCATCAAGTTACAATTGTAACACTTGACTTTGCTTTTATCCAGTTCAAACTTTCCACTGGCTGCATTACTGGGAAACTTTCTTCTAGTCCGCTTGTAGAACTTCTTGGCTCTATGAGTGAGAAGTGCCATCTGCTGGACTATCTCTATGTACTCCAGATCTTTTGGATGGATACAAACCGGGTCTTCAAGGGTGAAGAGAAAGCTATCACAACTTTCATCAGAAGACATAAAGGCTTGAGAAGAACTTGTCTCTTGGAATGGGCTTCCTTGAGTGTAGTTCTCTCTTGGTGTCTTAGGGAAGGTGATGAAAGGACCCTTTTGTGAGTTGTCAGGGTAGCATATGAGATGATGTTGGGGTTTTATGCTATCCCTTTCAACCACATGAAGGGTTGAACCATTTGATTGTAGGAGTTGCCAAATGAACCTTGCATGTTCATCTCCATTTGGTATCCACTTAGAATCTTATACAACTCTTTCAAGGTAAGAGTCTTCAAGTTTTCAGTTCTCTTGATAACCACACAATAGTGTGTCCATTGCCTAGGAAGAGAGGACATGAACTCCCTTACAATATCTCTATTTTCAAGAGCAACTCCACCATCCACTAGGGTGTCCATAATCTCAACATACCTGAAGTATTGTTAAGTCATGGTCTCACTTGCTTTAAAGGTGAAACTTTTCAAACTGCTACTTCAGGAGATCCTTCTTGTTCTCCTTGGCTTTAGAGGAACCCACATGCATCAGTTTCAATGCATCTCACATCTGCTTAGCTGTTTTGCATTTCTTGAAACCTCTGTATACAGAGTTTGGAAGAGCAGTCTGAAGGTTGTCATGGCCTTTTGGCAATCTCTTCTCTCTTTCTATCTTCATCTGAGTAGTCAACCACAACCTTGGGGATCATACCATCTCTAGTTGCAGAAGATTTGCTTGTATGTAAGGTCCATTTTCAATAGACTCCCACATTCTTAAGTCTAGAGACTTGATGAAGCCTTCCATTCTTTGGTACCAAGTGTCAAAGTCATCAAGAGTGATCATTGGGGACTTTGTCATGGTTCCAGTTTCCATATCAGATTTGGAAATGGCTTCCATTTGATAAGTTAAGTATTTTGTGTGTGTGAGGGATCTTAACATGGTGAGATCTTATATCAAGAGCCTGGAATGCTCTGATACCAATTGCAAGACCGTTGAAGGGTATGCACTTACAACACAACAACACAATGAGGAGAGTTGCTTAAGAATACTTAATAGATCAAATATGGAACTGGTTAATCTTTTGTAGTGATACTAAGAACACAAGTAAATATGAGACAAAACAAGATAGCAAAATACGCAAGGAGTTGGTTTACAAGATTGCAGTATATTACTTTCTCAAGTTCTATTACAAATGTTACAAAGCATACTAGAAAGTTACAAGTACTTGAGATACATATACTACATCCTACAGCCGACCATACTTTGAAGGCCAACTGGATACAACTGACTAGACAACAAACAAAATCAATTATAGATTCAACAGGTAGATTGCCTTTTGACTAGTGACTATGACATGTCATAGCTCACATCCTAATATATTACAAAAAGGATAAAGTACATAAAGTAGAAAGTTACAAACTCAAGACCTTATGTACAGTTACCGAAAGCATGGACCTTTTCACCAACTTATGAAAGTTGGTGACTTTACAGAGTTGCAGCGGAAAGAGGTCCAACTTTATGGTAAAAGGTACATCAGAAGATATTTGTCTTCAAGTGTTGACTTTACATGTGTCCTAAAAGTCTTCGAAAGAAATTTGTCTTCAAGTGTTGGCTTCTAAATACGTTGTCTTTGAAGCTATGGAAGACTTCATCTTTGCCTTCAGAAGATATTGGTCTTGGCTTCGGAATATTTCACACTTAGAATGTTTTCTGTTGCTGGTGTGAAACTTCCGAAGCATTCTACTTCAATACACTTGTTGCATGCATGCAGGAGAGACTTTGGGTGTTTAGGTTGCATCAGCCTTTACATTTAATCCTTACATATTAATGGTTATTGATTTGTTAAAACAAGTGGAGTTCTTCATGCGAATTCACGAGTATATGTGTTATTGGTACAAAGTTGTTGCAGCATGTGTTGAACTTGTACTTGGTGAGCATGGTGAATGTTGATATAATAATAAAAATATGCTAATTCTTGTCATCTTCTTATATCTCTAACCCACAAAGGTCATGGATCAACACCCAAAGCCTAGTTAAGTTCTCCCCGTCTTACTCTCAACTATGATATGGGTGTTGTTAATTCATTATATGCATCTTTGTTGCACAATGCAATCTAACAAAAAAATATTTTCAAAGAAGTAATAAAATCATAATAATACATTATAAAATCATAATAATGCAATAATGGGTGTTTTTTTGTATTTTACAATCATGTGATGGTCACGTTAGCCATCATATCCTTGATTCCATGTTTAAGTTTCGGTACAATATTCCTATATACCTTCATTGGTGGCATTCAACGCCATTCATATGTTTGACATAATGAAAACAATCACATGATTGGCGGTTACTACCACTGCTGCCTACCGGGTTTTGAACTTTGGCCGGAAAAACGATAGAAACTAACGTGGCCGAAGGGTCGTTGAACCCTATTGCTACAACACCTACTGTTGGAGATGGCTAGATGTAGGTCGCTAGATCCATACTCCAACAAGGGGTTATTGTTTCCCACACCACCGATTATGCATTTTACATCAGACATAGTAAACGGTCGTTTGTCAAGTTGCAAACGGTCATTTTGTCTTATAGTAAATTTCCGTTTGCATGAAAATAAACTACAGTTTGTAGACAAATAAGCGATCATTTACAAGGCCATAAACAATCGTTTGACTTTTTAAAATAATTTTTTTAACTTTTTCTATTTATAGTTATATTATATAAATTTATATATTGTTAAGTTATATTATACCAAATTTTTCTATTTATATTTTACAAATTATATAAATTTACATATTGTTAAGTTTTTATACACATGTATTAAATTTTTCTATTTATAATTATATTAATTATTTTTATGTATAGTTAAACGACGGTTCACAAGTTAATAAACTGTTGTTGTTTGTCTTTTTTTCCCAATTAATACATGTACATAGACTTATGTACATGTATTAACTTTTTCTATTTATAGTTATATTAAATTTATCTATGTATAGTTAAACGACAATTTACAAGTTAATAAACGCTCGTTTACCTTTTCTAATAATTATATTAACTTTTTCTATTTATAGTTATATTATACTAAAATTTATAATTTTATATATTATTAAGCTTTTATGTACATGTATTAACGTATTAACTTTTTCTATTACATTATTTAGTTTTATATAAATTTAAGCTAAAAATTATATATAAGTTTAAAATATTTGAACCTTATATAGTTCATATAATTTATATAATTTTCATAATATTTGAAGTTTAGAAATAACAATAAAACTTATATAGTTCATAATTTTGAATTTTATAATATGAATACTTACAAATGATACTAATCTAGTATATATTGAAATGAATAACAATTTTATTTTGAAGTATATATTGACTATATATTTGAAGTCTCTTCTTGTACATTCTTTACCACGCAGCTGCGTTATTACTTTTGTGAAAATTCCATAACGGCGTTATAAAAAGCAATGGATATTCACCCTCTATACGCACAAAAACGTAGTGGCAACCATACATATGTGCAATAGTAATAAATTGGTGGTACATGAGTTCATGCAGACCTGTTCATATCGGAAAATAAGTTGCACTTTCAGTGGGAGATAAACATTAAAAAATCACATTAAATCTGTTAGCGATCAACATTCCTGTGTAAGGCATTATCATCCAGTATTGATCAGGACATGGACCCGGTTGTAGCCATGATAAAATACGTTCTGTCTCATCATATGGGCTAGAGAAAAGATTTCTGAGGTGATAGAAGGTTGTGACACAGAACTAGACGGTCATAAGTTTCCTGTTAGACTATTCGTGATGACCTTAGGCGGTTTCGATGTAGTCCTAGGAATTGATTGGTTGGCGGACTACGAAGTGAACATTGTGTGTCGCAAGAAGATGATCCGATTGACAGCACCTGACGGGGATAAGGTGATGGTTTATGGCGATTGAGTCGCGACGATCTCGAAAGTGATTTCGATGGCAATGGCAGGAAAGTGCATGAGGCGTGGATGTAGTGCCTACTTGGCCTACGTAAAGGACGTGGACGCGCCAACACCACAACTATCTGATGTACCAGTTGTGTGGACTTTCCGAACGTATTCCGGAAGACTTACCCGGTGTGCCACCGGATCACGAGATTGAGTTCCAAATTGATCTGATACCCGGTGCTCAACCCATTGCCAAGGCACCGTATCGGTTGGCTCCGACTGAGATGAAAGAGTTAATGGAGCAGTTACAAGAACTGCCGGATAAGGGGTTCATTAGACCGAGTATCTCTCCTTGGGGTGCTCTGGTATTATTTGTAAAGAAGAAAGACGGTAGCATGAGGATGTGTATAGACTACCGTGAGTTGAACAAGCTGACAGTAAAGAACCGATACCCCCTACCAAGAATAGATGATCTGTTTGATCAGCTCCAAGGTGCCAGTTGGTTTTTGAGGATAGATCTTCAATCTGGTTACCATCAGCTAAGGGTGAAGGAGCAGGATATCCCTAAAATAGCTTTTCGCACGCGCTACGGTCACTCTGAGTTCCTTGTTATGTCCTTGGTTTGACCAATGCGCCAGCTGCTTTTATAGATTTGATGAACCGAGTGTGTCGGCCAATGTTGGATAGATCGGTGATTGTGCTTATTGATGATATTCTGATCTACTCGAAGAGTGAAGAAGAGCATGCCGGTCACATTCGGGAGGTGTTAGAGACCTTAAGAAGGGAAAAGTTGTATGCCAAATTCTCTAAGTGCGCGTTCTGGTTACGCGAAGTTTAGTTCTTGGGTCATGTGGTGAATCCCGAAGGGATTATGGTGGACCTGGCTAAGGTGAAGGCAGTGATGCAATGGAAGTCTCCAAAGACGCCATTTGATATTCGTAGTTTATTGGGTTTGGTGGGTTACTACAGAAGATTCATCCAAGACTTTTCCAAGATCGCTTCTCCACTGACCAAGTTGACCCGAAAGGATGTAAAGTTTACATGGGGTCAAGCTCAAGAACAGGCGTTCGAGGAGTTAAATGTAAGGTTGACTCAAGCTCCTGTCTTGACATTACCCGAAGGAAGCGAGGACTTGGTGGTATATTCAGATGCTTCTTACTCGGGGTTGGAGTGTGTATTAATGCAAAGAGGGAAGGTTATAGCTTACGCATCCCGATAGTTGAAAGTTCATGAGGTCAACTATCCTACTCATGACTTGGAGCTAGCAGCCGTGGTCTTTGCACTAAAGATTTGGAGGCACTATCTGTACGGGACAAAGTGCATCATTTTCACTGACCACAAGAGCTTGAAGTACTTCTTTGAGCAAAAAGATCTGAACATGAGGCAGAGAAGATGGTTGGAGCTCATACAAGATTATGATTATGAGATCCATTACCATCCGGGTAAAGCCAATGTGGTGGCTGATGCTCTTAGCTGGAAGGAGAGGCCCGAGCCGATTCGGGTGAAAGCATACCAACTGATCATGACCTTTGATGTAATGAAGCAAGTCAAGGAGTTTCAAGATGAGGCATTAAAAAAAGATCATCTAAACTCTGAAAGAATGAGAGGTCTGGTTGGGGAGTTGGGTGAAAACACACTTGGTGTTAAAACTCGATTTGGACGGGCGTGGATTCCTCGTTTCGGGGATCTACGTGTGAGGATTTTGGATGAAGCTCACAAGACTCGATACTCCATTCATCCTGACGCCACAATGATGTATCATGATATGAAGAAAGATTATTGGTGGCCGGGTATGAAGCGTGACGTGATGGAGTATGTGAGTAAGTGCCTTACTTGTTTGCAAGTGAAGGTCGAGCATCAAAAGCCGTATGGGAAGATCCAACCTTCAGATATACCGGAATGGAAGTGGGAGCACATCACCATGGATTTCATTACAAATTTGCCACGTACTCCGAAGGGGTACGATGCCATATGGGTGATTGTTGACCGTTTGATGAAAAGTGCTCACTTCCTACCGATCCGTGAGACATATTCATCTGAGAGGTTGGCTGACCTGTTCATCAAGGAGATTGTAACTCGTCATGGTGTGCCGGTGCCCATTGTGTCTCATCGTGACACCCGGTTTACATCTAAATTCTGGAAGAAATTCCACGATGCTATGGGGACGATGTTACATATTAGCACGGTTTATCATCCCCAAACTGATGGTCAGTCCTTAAGAACCATTCAACATTGGAAGACATGCTTCGGGCATGTGTGATTGATTTTGGGGGAAGTTAGGATGACCACTTATCGTTAGCTGAATTCTCGTACAACAATAGTTATCATGCCAGCATTGGCATGCCACCATACGAGATGCTATACGGTAGGCGATGCAGAACACCCGTTTGTTGGGGTGATATTGGTCAAAAGGAATTGGGGAGCATCGAGGTAATCGAGGCTACGACTGAGAAGCTTGAGAAGATTAAAGCCTTCATGAAGGCAGCTAAAGATAGGCAGAAGTCGTATGCCGATAGGCAACGCAGACCGATCGAGTTCCAGGTGGTGACCGGGTTATGTTGAAGGTCTCACCTTGGAAGGGCATTATCCGATTCAGGAAGCGGGGCAAGTTGAGCCCAACATATATAGGCCCTTTCCGAATCATTGCTCGGGTAGGAGAGGTGGCCTGTAGGTTGGAATTACCGGATGAGTTAAGTAGGATTCACCCACATTCCATGTGTCTGTATAGCTGATGAAGACATGATTGTTCCATCGGAGGATATCGAAGTAGACGAAAGGCTCAATTATGTGGAGTAACCAGTGGCAATCATCGATCATAAAGAGAAAAGGCTGAGAAATAAAGTGGTTCCTCTTGTGCATGTACAGTGGAAGCACAGAAAGGGATCTGAGTCTACATGGAAGACTGAGGAGGAGATGAGGCAGCATTATCCTCATCTGTTCAAGGAATAACAAGTTTTGGGGACGAAACTTATATAAGGGGGGTGGACTTGTAACACTCAGTTATTTTTAGAAGACAAGATATGAGGAATAAAAAGAAAGAAAGGCAAATAAGTCCAAGTGGAGGGACCAAAGGTGTCCAAAAGGACAAATTTTTGAAAAAGTTGGTGTAAAGGTGGGCATGGCCGCCCACCCTCATTTCACATCATCATCTTCGTTCGTTTTTTTAGAGAGAGAGAGAGAGAGAGAGCTCTTAGTTTGAAGAAGAAGAAGAAGTGAACGAATTCAAGGTAAGAATTCGTGGTTTTTATGTGTTTATGACGGGTTTCATCCCGATTATAAGTTTATGTGCTTATGTGCTCGTGTGTGTGTGTGTTGGTGTTTTTTTAGGTGTTTGAACTCATTGCAAGTGGGTTAGAAAGAAAGAGCACCCAAGTTGCACCAGGTGAGTTCTAGACCCCGGTTTTTACTTGTTTTAAACGATCTTTAGGGCTGAAAATATATTAAAATGATTCTTACAAGTTCATGTATGTTTACCCGTGTGCATTGTACATGTTGTATGTTGATTCTTGTATTGCTTATAGGTTATTCATGTTTAGAATAGCCATATTAAGCTTAGAATAGATGATTTTGAGGATTGGGGTTGAAAACATCCTAGAATCATGTTTTACAGAAAGCTCATGCGTCTGGATGAATCTCATACGCCTGAGAATGCCTTAGAAGGATTTAAGTGTAATCCATGCGCCTAAACAGTAGCCCATGCGCCTAAGATTGCCTTAGAAATGTCTAAGTACAACCCATGCGCCTGAACAGTGGCCCATGTGTCTAGAAATATTAGTCGAATGACTAAGTGTAGGGCCATGCGCCCTAATAGTGCCCATGCGCCCAAGTTGCTCATGCGCCCAAGTGGCTCATGCACCTGAATAGTACCCATGCGCCAAGAATTTGGGCTGGAATTGACTAAGTGTCCAGACATCCAGGATTCCCCATGCGCCTAAGCACTCATGCGCCTGCATAGTGCCCATGCGCCTGAAAGTTGCCCATGCGCCTAAGTGTTTCCCATGCGCCTGCATAGTGTCCATGCGCCTGAATAGTGTCCATGCGCCTAAGGACTTAGAAGATTTATCTGATTTTTGGGGAAAATGTGTAAAGTAGGCTTTGATTTGGGAGATTCCTGGGGGACTATATAAGTTGACTTTTGGGGTCATAGATGGTATGATGGGCATGTTATGTATTGTATGATGCCCTGCATGAGATGTATGAATGATATGTTATGTTCCTTATGATGATGTATGTTTATCTTTCCCATGACTTTACGTGTGATGTTAATGAATGAAATGAAAGTATTATGTAATGTAAAGTGAAAGATAAAAGAAAGAGAAACATGAAGTAAGAATGCATGTATTAATGAGTAATGAAAGTAGTGATAGTCTTGTAAGCATGGCATGTACATCAGGGTCTTTCTTTGTGATTGACCATTTGCATAGAACTATTGCTGCATACCTTAGGTACTGTGACCACGAGGTGCGATGCACCGTTATAGAAGGTCTATGATAGGCCTAGGTCCAGAACCACGAACAGAAAGGTATTGCATATGGCAATGGTAGACCTACATTCATACCTTAGGTACTGTGACCACGAGGTACGATGCACCGTTATAAAAGGTCTATGATAGACCTAGTTCCAGAACCACGAACAGAAAGGTATTGCATAGTAAACAGACATTTATACCTTAGGTACTGTGACCACGAGGTGCGATGCACCGTTATAGAAGGTCTATGATAGGCCTAGGTCCAGAACCACGAACAGAAAGGTATTACATATTGCATAGTAAACCTAAATCTTACCCTAGGTACTGTGACCACGAGGTGCGATGCACCGTTATAGAAGGTCTATGATAGGCCTAGGTCCAGTACCATGAACAGTAGGGAATGGTTTATGGTTGTCAGAAAGAAAATGTAAAGCATGAAAGATTAAAGAAGATAATGATGATATTATCTGTATGTACGTATAACGTATGATCACGAATGAATGAAAAGTTTAGTATGATTTTGAAAGAAAGTAATGAACGGTTTTCGTAAGAAAAGTATGTTTTATTTATAAAACTAGAACTCACTCAGCAACGCTGACTTTTATACATTTTCAGTTGGCAGGTAAGCGTTACTGAGGATGGCACGAGGGTGAAGCTACTCGGCAGGAAAAGACTGACATCCATTCGTATTCTATATTGCCGTTGTTTTGTAATGCAGTAAAACAATTCTTTTGTATACAGTAAAATGATGATGTATTGCTTAACAACAATGTTCTAAATGAAATGAATGGTTTTTGATAAATTATTTCCGCTGCTTAAGTTTGTATAATTATAATGTGTAGTGTTTTTAACTACTGTGATTGACCAACTGTGAGGTGCCCGAGAACGGGGCCTTACAAAAGGCTAGCAAACAAAGTTCGAGTTGTCAAATCATGCACAGTAAACGATTGTTTACGTAAACGATCGTTTACATTAAACTAAACGATCGTTTACATCGGTCCAACCGACGACCGTTTACCGACAATACAAACGCTCATTTACTATGAGGTGTCACATCGGTGGTGTATGAATTAGAAACCCCCTTCAACAATTGTGGCTTGGAAGACGAAAATTAATAGAAAAAAAAACTACGATTTAAGGTTGAGATGAAGATATGAAGATGTATACGAGGATCTAATGATTTGGAGATGATCAAACGAGGATACATCGCTGAAGATTACGAGTTGAAGGCAAATGTATCATCCATATATAATAAGAGAAAAAGAGGTAAATAACCCGAGACAAGGATAGTTTGTGCGGTGGTGGCTGGATATTGCAAGAGAGCATGGTTTTGAAAACTGGACCGAACCGGCCAGTTCGACCGGTTGGACTGGGAACCGGACTCTGATCCGGTCCGGTTCGGTGTTTAAAACCGTTTTAGTGTTGAACTAGTGGTTGGACCGGGAAGCGGACCGGTTGAACCGGTGGTCGGACCGGTTGAACCGGTCTTTTTATATAATTTTTTATTTTTTTGTAATTTTTACATATATTTATAAAAAATACTTATAATTTTATCGGGTTCTTATATACGGTTCGACCTATTAAACCGGTCCGACCATCGGACTGGTAAGATATTCGGTTCAGTGTTCAGTCCGGTTTTAAAAACATTGCAAGGAAGAGCATAAAAAAGTCAAAGAAACCTATAGTCATAATGAATAATCAAACTTCGTACTAGCAAACTTCAATAATTCAAACCATCGGACTGGTAAGACATTCGGTTCAGTGTCCAGTCCGGTTTTAAAAACATTGCAAGAAAAAGCATAAAAAAGTCAAAGAAACCTATAGTCATAATGAATAATCAAACTTCGTACTAGCAAACTTCAATAAACATTCAATTCAATTCATATTAGCATTTGGTGGCAACTTTGGAAATTAATATTAGTAACTAAATCATAACTATTACACAACAGTTTTTTTTAACGGCAAATTATTATACGCTTACTCCTAAATTACTTTAAGTCTGAGTTTAAACTCAGGACTTCCACTCTAAGAAACAAAACCTCTTTCAAATATGAGCCAACCCCACATTAACTATTACACACCAATTAAACACATCATCTTTTTTCTTAATAAATATTTTTTATTACACATACATGAAATCTAAATTAATTAGAAAAGTAAATTGAAATATTTATCGTATATACTCTTGATACGTTAATTACATTGTTTTATTTCCTTGTACTTTTTACGAAACTTATTAATGTATAAAAATGTTTCATTCGGTGCAAAACGTAAAAGGTCTCCCAAATCGAACTAATATTGTGCCTTACTAGAGAATTGTGGTCTATGCTGCTTTACTAGAGAATTGCGGTATGCGGGTTTAAACATTGCCCCAACATTCTCTTTAGGAGCGATTTTTGGTTATTTTTTCGCCTTTTACTTTTCCTATAGTTTTTTTATTTAAATTACCATCTTTTCTATATGTGTGTTTTAATATTCAAAACAGATATGTAAATAACTTTTACTCTTTTTTTATATACTTAAATATTTTAATTTTATCGTCATAAACATATGTAACGAACTTATTAAATGTTTAAACACGTGAATGATATCTTAAGGTCCCGTCGTAACGCGCAGAATAAAAAAGCTCGTTAATACGCAAGGAGCAAAGGTTGACCTGCGTTGTTTCCCTATGGTAATATAAAAAAGACGAATAGCCTAAGCCATTGCTATTTTTCTCTGCTACTTTAAATCATCGATATAACAGTTTGTCATTAGTTTTGAGTTTGTTTGTTGATTACCATTTAGTTTGTATCAATTTTTTTTCATGGGTGTCTAAATTTTAAATGGTTAGATGTTTATCACATAGACTTTAGGTGATCGGTTAGATGAGAGAAACGTAATAAAATAGGTTATTAGATCATAATAATCTCAACTTTTATTCATTGATCAAAATTTATCACAACTCAATATATTTTTATATACATTTTCAACTTTTAGTTTATTTTCCTTTAACTATCCTTTACTAACAGAGAATTGACGTTGTTTGTTTTTATTATGTGGATTGCTCATGTGATCAAAACACTAAGCATAAAGTTAAAATCTATCATTAGGCGCGTCAATTTGAAACTTCTGCATCCTGAAACCTTATCTCCACCTTTTGATCTGAACCACTTGACTCATTTGATGTAGAATTTAGGTAACGATGTAGGCTAGACATCAAAAAATAGACGTGATGAAGGTTGGGCGGCAACATAGTTGGAAAATGACACAAAATTGGCTCCATTTCATAAATAAAAAACTATTGAGGGTTAACTCTCTGTTACTAAGAGATAATTGAAAAATATAAGTTCAAAGTTGAGAATGTATCTATATTTTTTTGAGTTGAGATTAATATTTATCAATAAATAAAAGTTAAGATTATTAAAATTTAATTACTCTAATAAAACATAAAACTTTTATAAAATACTTAATAATATCCCTTAGTCATACAAAATGCATGGAATTTAATCTTCACTTCATTTGTAAACATTACGTGGTTTCCATATGTCAGTTATTTTCTAACGTGTTTCTCATTTATGTAGTTCATAACCATTTTTCAGTTTATTCCTTATGAATATATTTTTTAGTTGAGTAAATATATCGTCAGATTTGATTTTCTTACGAAAATTATTTCTTAGTATAGCATGTATCTGTTTGAAAAATGATTTTAGTTATAATGACGACTATTCACCTCAAATTCTCTTGGTTGTGGGATTTCAAAATTCCTTTCTAGGTGGAAGGATTTTGAAATCCCACAACCAAGAGAATTTAAAGATAAACATTCTCTTGGGTTTACTTCTAATTGCTTACTCAAATACAATTTTACTTGAAAGTTATACTACTTTCTAAATTTCATTCCATTCATTCCAACCAAACGCCTCCTAACAATTATTTTTGTATATCAAGTTACTAAATATCAACATTCAAATAAACATGACATATGAGTAAAATCTAAAACCATCTAAAATCGGGGCTTTTTCGAGAACGATGGGGACTTCGGGAGAGCTGTTTGGGAGCAACTGACATCAACAACAAGGTGGGATGTCATTGGAAGAGACGATATCGCCAAAGCACAGGGCTGGCATCAGTTGTTGGGGTTAAAATCAATGTCCAGAAGGTGATTGTGTGACAATTACCAATGATTTGGAATGCTGAAGCTTAGGGTAAGGGGCTGCTTGACAACTTCTGAACTATTAAGTGTTGAACCATTAAGAGGTTAGAATCATTAAGTGCTGAACCACTAAGAGGTCTAAACCATTAAGGGGTTGTTTAGTAACGTCTAAATGATTAAGTGTTGAATCAATAAGAGGCCTGACCATTAAGAGGTCTGAACCATTAAAAGCTAGTCTATCGTTTAACTATTCAAATGCAAATATCTGACCAATTCAAATAAGTGGTCTTAACCATTCAACATTAGACCTCTTAACCATTCAACACTAGTATAATGTTTAACCATTCAAAGGCAAATGTCTGAACCATTAAAACATTTGCTTACGAAACAAACAACTTAAATCATTAAGTGCTGAACCATTCAGACATCAGAACCATTAAGAGGTTGATTAAGAAGTTGATTAAGAGGCTGACAAACAACCCTTAAGAGCTAGTATATCATTTAATTATTCAAATGCAATTATCTAACCAATTTAAATAAACGGTCTTAACGATTCAACATTAGATCTTTTAACCATTCAGAGCCGAATGTCTGAACCATTCAGACATTTGCTTGAGAAATAAACAGTCTGAACCATTAAATGTTGGAATATTCAGACATCTAAACCATTAAGAGACTACCAAACAACCCTTTAAAATTATTATGTTTTTAGTAGTTAGCTTAAGATGGATGCACTTGATATTCTTAAATGATGGGGTATGATATGGATAATGGTCCATTGATTTAATGAGTTATAACGGGTTGATGTCTGTTAATTCCTTGTTTACAATATTTTGTTTTATTTTTGTCAACACTTTATTTGGTTTCAAGTTAAACTTTAAACTAAAAGTAACTAAATTAATATATGTTTGGTCACGTCGGTAAAAAATAATCAAAGGGCATCAGAGTCAACATGTTTCTGGTCCCCTTTGAGTTTCAGTTACATAACTTATACAACAAAATGTTTATGAATGCTAGGTGACACCATGCAACCTTCTTCGGTCCCCCTTATATTATACAACTGTATTATTTAAAACTTTTTAATTCTAGTTTTTTTTTTGTTTTTTATAGTTTGAAGTGTGTAACTTACAAGAAGACTTGTCAATCACAACACAACGAGAGATGTAAAAGACGGTTGTATACCATCATTAAGTGCAATACAAAATATTTAGTTAAATTTCTTGTCGTAAAATAATCGCAAAAATTTTGCAAAATTAAGTCTGGAATATTATTTGCAAAATTTCTAAGTAAACCAATAAATTACTTAAGAACTTATAATATTTTATCCTTTTGATATTTAACTCTTTGAAAATGAATAAATATAAATACATTTTAGTTTACACCTCCAAAATTGTGGGCCAGAAAGTGCCGCTCTAGTTTTAATTATACAATCAATTCTTTCATTATTTTGTTATTTTCAGTTCGAACAAATTGATAGTAGTGAAAATCACAATTCTAAAACGACTAACATGTAAGATATGTAAGTATCTTAATGACTGATGTAATTGAATTAAATGAAATTTTGATAACGATGTATAACGAACTTGTGCCCCAAACATTGATGTAACTTGCCGGTAGTCACAACTCACATGGGATATGCTTTAAAAAACAAAGTAAATGAGCTTGTAAGTCATCAAGGGGAAGTTTTGATGGTAAAAATATGTGTTTTTCAAACAAGTGGTTGTTGATTTAAATCATATGATGTGCAAGTTCGATAAATATTTTTCTGGTAATAATAATTGTTGTTTAAAAAAAGAAAAAAAACAAATGAGTTTTTTACTATGTAAACTGTAATTTATAGCCATGTAAAGGACAAATTAATATTTTTTAAACTGTAGTTTATATAGGGAACAATATATACAATATAAAACCCTTGTGTATATAAATTAGTTTGATATCGAATCACAAATATTATTAAACACATGTTAATGATCATTCCGAATCACATACTTTATAATCAAAGATTTTAATAAGAAAATGTAACTATAAAATATTAATCGATTTTTATCTTTAATTAATTAATTATACCCGAGTGGTATTATCTTGACTGTATGTTATTCCCTGTAATCGAAAGATAAAGTCCTATGATGGATAATAATTTAACTTTAACAGTAGGATTTGATCTTTCTAAACTCTTAATATACTTCTATTGATCACTTAGGTCATTCATATGAGCATCCTTGTCTTTAACCTCATCTTCATATTTTTATTTTATAGTAAACATAAAAACTATATAATTTTATTTTTACATCAGGTTTTCCATCCCCCTCTACACACCCTTAATAGTTTACGAGAAACCACAATGATCCGACAAATTGTATATTAATAATTTAAACTATTACTCACTGACCGTCAATAATTTATATTATTAATTTAATCATTAACACTTTCAACTTTTATTATTATTACCAACAATCCAATTACATAATTATCAAATTTTTATACTTGATTTGTATTCATTTCAAGCTCAATTTATCTTGTATGTTTATTTATTCTGTTCATAACTATTATTGTGAATGAAATTAAGTACGGAACAAATGTATATTTGATAATTATGTTAATAGGACCGTTATTGTTGATAAAATTAGAAATTAGAAGTGTTATCGGGCAAATTAGTAGTACGGATTATTATCAGCCAATGAGTAATAATTTGAATTATTAAACCCAATTTGCCTTTAAAAAAGCTCTTAATATACTTCTATTGTTCACTTAGGGCATTTATATGAGCATCCTTGTCTTTAACCTTGTCTTTATATCTATACTATATATTAGAGAAATCATGACTAGATTGTAATTTTATAATAATTTTAAGATGACATATAACAGTTAGAAGCTTTTATGTGTAATGTCATAAAATTTATTCCTATTATACACTTTTTAAGCTTTAAATACTTGTACTTTACCATATTCTATTAAATTTAAAATATGATTATTATATTAAGGTTATCTTAATCTATTTATATCTATACTACTATATAATACAACTTTTTGGACAAGTGATTATGCATATACAACTTGTTGTTTACAAATTTGTTATCCCTATAGTAATATAGATATGTTTGATATTTCAAGTTAATTAAATAAAAATGCAAAATGAGAATTAGCATAATAAATAAGACTTAGCTAAAGACACGGTTCTAAAAATATTTATTGTCACACCCCGACCGACGGAGGAATCATCGGGGCGGACGAATGGGAGACGATTGCTCATAGCACATGGAACTAAATTAGTTGGTATAATATTAAATACCATTAATCATTGAATAATAGAAGTCAATTAAGTCATTACAATACAAAAGCTTCAAACAAATAAATAACATATTTAGTTAAACTAGGTCCAAGTCTTATTGAGCACGAAGAGAATCCTCAACTATCAAACCTAAAACATGTTAAAAATAAATGGGTCAACTTTGAAAGTTGGTGAGTTTCCATGGGTTAAACACACGCACACACACACACACACACACACACACACACACACACACACACACACATATATATATATATATATATATATATATATATATATATATATAATATATATATATATATAAAGGCTTGCAAGTAGCAATTCATGTCAATGGTTACGAGTTAGAAAGCTTATAGAACACATACAATTACAACCAAACCTCGACTTGATTACATGTATATAAGATTGGCTAAGTGTACTTGGTTCCCATGATGAACAAGTATATGTCATCAGAAGCCGCCAATACATCAGCTTTAGCACCAAATAGGCTTGTCAGGCCCAAAGATCTAAAACGTCGCCAGACTAGTAATAGTTAATGATTGTAAGCAAAATATATATCTCATATAAGACTTACAATAACACAAATAACCATGACAAAAAGGTAAAGATGATTTGCATGTGCATTTACAAGTATCAAGATGTTTACAAGTGTAAGTTTATAAGGTTAACATGTTTCACCCCAAAAGATGTAAAATAAAGTAAAAAGGAAGCATGGAGAACTCACTTGGCAAATAAGTATAGAAGAATGATTAATAAAAAATAATAATAACGTTCCAATGTAATCCCTTAAAAGGTACCTAAGAATATATATATTTACAAGATTTAAGTTGAATAATAATAAGCTTAATGATTTAACGAGGTCTAGGATTTTAAGTGAAATTTTGGGGATTTTTGTATGTACATTAGATCTTATAATAAAGAAATGTACTATTTATGTCTTTTAATATAAATAAAATAAAAATCAAACCATTTATAATAACTATTAAAGTATTAAACATAAAATTTGAATAAACATTTGAAATAACGTGATTTAAATGATGATAATTAAAAGGCAACATTTAGACCAATAATAATAATTTATTAATTACTTTTTAAAATCTATTTTAATAAAATTTAACCAAGAATAACCTTTGTTAAAATATTTTATTAATTGGGGTATTTAACTATTTAAATTTAGAAAAAAATTGTAGAAAATGATTTGATGTCTTTAGAAATATTTAAAGTCTACAAACCATTTCTATATTTATTAAAAATATTTCTGTAATTAATTTAAGGCCTAAAAAGGCTTAAAAATAATGTTTGAGGGTGTCCGGGTTCGAACCCGGGACCTCAAGATGATGTTGTAAGGGACTAACCAATGAACTAAGGGTCGTGGTCGTGATATATCACGGTCCTTAATTCTTAAATACATAAACACCAAGAAACCCTAAATTCACATAAACCCTAAGTTTGATTTCAACCCAATTGAGCATAAATTCGAATACGATTCTTATAATAAACATGGGGCTTTTGATTAGTGGGTGAAACCGAATGAGTGGGTGTGTTTAATTACTTGAATAAATATCTATTGATGATGAACAGATGAAGAACAAGTCGCGACCGAGTTGAGTACGATTAATGAGAAATTGTTGATGATAATCAAATTAAACTCGTGGGTAGCTTCAGGTGGTGTTCTTGATTCTAAACCCTTTATCAATTTCAGTTTAAATCGCTTGGGAAGTGAGTTTTGATAGAGTTGCAGGTTGCGGTGATAGTGGTGGTCGAATTCGATGTTTATGTGCTTTTCAGGTGAAATTGGAAGTAGTAAACGTTTAGGATAGATAGACGATCGTTTAGGTTTGATTAATTGGATTATTATTAGTCTTAATTGTTTGAACGGCTCAATGATTTAAAGAGTTTCGGTTATTCACTCGAATGGCTGGTAACCGACGCTTTAGCTTTGATTTAATGGTGTAATTATGCTCGAAACGTGTCCAGGTCGGTTTGGAGACGGTTTTAGATCGTGAATTGACAAGGTTGGGAGTTTTGGAGTGGCTGGAGCTCGGCCGGAACTCGGCGGAGCACACGCCGGAAATACGGGGTGAAGGAGGGTTGGTTTGGGTATTTTACGTTTTGGCCCCTGAAGTATTCTATTTTGTTATTTTATGTAAAAGGGTTTAGATTAAATTTTAGAAATTACAAAATGAACCCTTGACTTTATAAAACTAATTTGAATAATAAAACAAATTAATTAGTTATAATCTTTAAATTTTTATAAGCTTGTAAACCTTATAACTTGATTATTATTTTTATTAATAAAAATTCATAACTACTAATAAAATTTATAAGTTTATTACAAGTCATTTTATAACTAAATAAATTTTAAGTAAACTTTTCCATTTAATTATTTATTATGAAATGATTAATAACACTTTATAACTATACAAAAAAAAGAATTACTTATAACTCTATAAATTATTACAAGTTGTTTTAGATGATTAGTGAATAAATAATTCACAATGTAAGTTGCATCTAATCCAATTAAACTATTAAAATAATTTAATAATGGAAGCTCAAAATGAGTTCGGGTTTGGGTTTATAATTTGAAAAAAATAACGGATGTTACATTTATTCCCTCGCTACACCGCACGGGTTTCACCCACTATTATTAAGTAAACCTAAAAGATATGTAATTTTACGTTTACATTAGGTTTCTCATTCACATCTACACCCATTATAAACTCTATTATTTTATATATTTAATAAGTGTTTGTAAGCGTAAGAAAAAAATAAAAAATGAATTATTAATTTTTATTTTAGTTGAATTTAGGATAGATGGATAAACTGATGTGATAAGCTTTTAGAATATGAATCAAATTCTTATAGGATGATGGTTTTTTTGTTATTTAAAGAATGAGATAAGAAAACTAGTGCAAATATTCATACATTTTTTTATTTAGCTCTTGACCTCTTATTTAATTTACCACTAAAATGTTAGTTGAGGATGAGTAGGATCAAACGAGCATGTTTGTTGTTGTAATAAATAAATAAATAAATTCTCTGTTATTTCTCCTCTCTCCAAACATATAAGTTATTAGAATAGTTGTTCAAACACCACTTGTCATGTCTACTTTTATATTATTTTTCTTTTTAATTATTATTATTAATATTATTTTTAATTTTAAAATATGATGTTTTAAATCAAAATATATAATTGCGATATGTTTAATTTTATTTCATGTTGGTTTAAATTTCATTCAAAACGTAATTGTGCATTATAATACACAAGTTAGGAAGCAGAGATGTATATGCTATCAAAACTACTTTATGGTTTTGATTTATAATATTTTTTTTTGTTTTCTTACAAATTTCAAAACATGATGTTTTATAAATTTTGAAACTACACTTGCAATATAGTTGTACTTATCAGAGTTTCCGTGTGAAAAATTTCAAATCCGAGTCGCTGGAAATCATGTGATGAATACTAATGTACTAGTTGTACGCAAAATAAAAACCTTACAAATTTCTATTGATCCGTCATAAAACACGTGTTCATCTAAGATTAATTTTTAAGTGCTCTTTATGTAACTAATTTTCTATTATATTGATTTATGATGACATGTATATCTATATGTTAAGTAGGGGTGATCGTTGAACATACTACATTGAGAAACCTGACAAGCTCGATCTCTCATAACTCCACTGTAGTTTATCCGATCGAGTATTACCGATAGATTCTAGTCGATTTTCACTATCACTAGTTGATTCCCGATGGAATGATCTGTCAATGAAGCCTTGGTTTTCACGTAGTGTTGCAACCCTCTTGTCGTATAATACTCAAATACCGTTTTTACATATAGAAAAACCATCATACATGTTCCCATATTTCTACACACCAGAGGTTTAACATCCACAAAATAATATATCTGATCATGTATGCAATCTACATGAAATCATGAATCCAATGGATATAGATATGTAATACGTTATATTTGTTGTAATGGATTCTTTCTCTAAGTGTGAAAAGGTGAAATATTTGAATATGAAGTTTGACTGCCCGTCTAATGTGAAAGGGAGAGGAATAAGCTGAGGAGAGGGGCTAAAAGAAATTCATAGGTAACGTAATGCAACACATGTAACATATATTTTTGCAACCAATTAATTATCTACAAAAATGTTGAATACATCAAACTAGGTTAGAGCCAATGTATTATATGGGTTGATTAAATAAAATATATTTAAATCATTAGTTTTATAAATATTTTATTTTTTAAATGTTATTAATCATTGATGAAATAAAAATATAATGAATATTTAAAAGTTATAACACATAATGAATTAAAATTATTACTCTATATTTAATATGTATTAATAAATTATTATAATTATATTTATATTTTATCGTTTAATAGTTTAGTTTACTTATTTACAATTATTATCATTTAATATGAGAGAGAAAAAACACAAATATAAATATATTTTTTAAACATATTTTAGTTAAAAAGGAAAATTAAATTAATTGTTTTTATAATTTTTGTATTTATTATGAGAGAGAGACGGGAAAATAATTTTGTTGATATGCTAGTTGGATGACACGTGTCACGTGATATGCTAAAATGATAACACGTGTTTTAAAAAATCTTTTTTTATTATAGATTATAGATATAGATTATACACTGTTTTGTACTCATTAGGATAACCACATGATCCGAAAGATTGAATAAATTAATTATATATATACAATGCATACATATAACTAGTATATATAAAATTTTAGTTTTGGGCTTATTATTGCCTAAAACTAAAAATTATATATGTATTAGTTATATGTATGCATTGTAAGTTGTATTATGTGCTTTATGGGATGTATTCACTTTTTATTAATCTTTATCCCTTTTATTTTAACCTGATACTTTACATCTTTTATAATTTACCTATTATTTTTTACTTTCAACTTTGGTCATCTATAATTGATGTTTCTATTATTTTTTGTTTAAAAATCTTGACAATTTGTATTAAAACCTTAGGAATGTTGTTAGAATGATGAGAGTATGGCTCATATTCAAACTTGTATAAAAAATTTTTGAAACTCAATTGTAAAAGTAAATGATAATAAAATAAAAATAGATGATGTAAAGAGTATGAATCTATTATGAATGTTCTTATATAGTTATTTATTTATCAAGGACATTTTATGTTTAATTCAATGATTCTAGTTATTGTTTAAACTTGAAATTTAAAGAACATAAATTGTTTACTGTGAAAAGAAAGTATCAAAAGATGAAAACATGTACGGAACACTATAAAATATAAGGTTTTTTATAATTCTTTTGGTATTGTATATTTGTTAACAATTCAATGCAATTTAATTACGTCTATTCCGACCCGATCCGACTCGATTCAATCGAACAACCCAAAATTTTTATGTTATTTCGTTAGAAGCTAATTATAAAAAGTAGTGATCTTAAAGGAAATATTTTTTATTCCACCGGTAAAAAAAATTTACAAAATTTACGCTACATTTAAAATTTTGTTTTAGATCCGCCACTGATTATACGTGTGCTATATTGTTCATCCAATAACTACTAAATTTATGAAAAATCGACCATGCTAGTTTGACAGTGTAAATTTGGTCAAAAATTTAAGTGCATTGATGACTTGTTCATTTGGTGAGGAAGGCTAATTTTTAACTCAACTACTACATGTTGGTGTATTGTTGGTATTTTATGGAAATATATTATTAAAGTAAAGTACAACCCATTAAAGCGATATTAATATCGTTATCAAAATAGATTTAAATTTGAAATAAATGAGAACAGCTGTCCATTCCAGGTTTTATATCCTCTCTTTGAAAACTCCATTTTCTATATTTAAAAAAACAAACTAAATGTTAAAGCAATAACTCAAATTCTGTTATGAAAAATGTTCGATCGAATTTCATAATGTTGTGTTTTGGATTTGTTCTTTTTATAGAAGTAGAAAAAAGAAACAAAAAGAAACTAAACAAAATTGTGTGTTGACCAACTTTCCTTTAAGAGATAAATAAATGAAACAAAAAAGGATTTATATATATATATGAAAACGCTAGAAAATTCTTATAAAGTTTAGCAAAACCGTAAACAGACTATGTGTATTAATTTATTTGATCCTTAAATAATATTTTAATTACTTGCTGATATAATTTTATTCACTTGAGTAACTAATAAAATATGCTTAAAAACATTCAATCATGATTAATTAATGCAATTAAACTGATCTTATGTTACTAATAGTAACAAACAATAATATTCTCACAACAATCGAATGAATTAGAGTATCTCTCTACTCGTTATATATTTTTGTGTTTATTCTTTCTAATTTAAAATTTAACGTACACAAATAGTTTAAATTTTTAATTACAACAATATATGATCCAAAAAGATGGAAGTAAAAACTTATTATGTTTATTTTGTTTACACATTCCATTTAAACAAAACAACAACACAAACCTCCAAAACAATTAATACACAGTACTGCTATTAACATGAAAATATTCAAACTTCTTTGCTATAATAAACCAATGATTTTAATAGAAAATAAAAATTCACCTTTTTCTTCTCTTTTATTTCTTTATTCTTCACTGTGGAAGCTTGAATGTTGCAATGTCTGCATCTTGAATCCACCCGTATTTCTCCATGAAAGGGTTTTCTAAGGTTTTTGGAGGGTAATTCTCAATGTTACACTCATTCCATATGTTACCTTCACCTTCAAGATCTCTAACAACTTCCCATAAGCAACTGTTGCATTTGAAACCAGCACCAAAGCTAATCATGAACAGTTTATCACCCTTTTTGAGCCTCTTTTTAGCCTCCATGTATCCGAGAACGTACCACAGGCTACTAGCCGAGGTGTTACCGAACCGGTGGAGGGTCATACGAGCCGGCTCGATGTCAAACGGGCTCAAGTTAAGGCTCTGAGCCACTGCGTCGATTACAGCTTTTCCACCTGTGTGCAGACAGAAATGGTCAATTCCGGTTTTGAAATTGATCATCGGTCGGGTGGCGGTGAACGACTTCCCGAAGACGTTTTGGAGTGTTTTTCGGGCGAGTGAGAGGGTCGCGTAACGAAGGAGTTCGCGCATTGGGAGGATTTTGGGCGCGACTTCTTTTAGGTTATCGACAAAGGCTCTTGTTGCTGTTTTAGGTAGGGTTTTACCTAGGTGAAACCCTACACGACCTTGGGCATCCTCGGTCTGTAAACAACAACCATAAGCTTCGTCTTTGGAGCCATGGTGGGTGCGCACCATGACCTTGAGCTTAAACATGGACTTATGGACCATGTTTGGCTTGTTGGTCAAGATCATGGCGCACCCACCAGTCCTAAACAGACAGTTCGATAATATCATCGATCTATCATTCCCCGTGTACCAATTCGGTGTCAAACACTCAGAGGTAACCACCAATGCCACTTGATTCTGTTCGATTTAAATATGCTTTGAACAAGGTTAATCGAGATTAAACTCGCACTACACCCCATCCCAGACAAATTATAAGTCTTCACATCCTCTCTCATTTTGTACCTGTTTACAATTCGGGCAGATAACGACGGTATGCAGGCCAACATAGAAACGTTGACCACAAGTACGTCAATATTATCCGCCCGAATCCCAGTACGCTGGAAGAGTTTTTCAATACTGTCATTGAAAAACTCTTCCATTTCCTGGATAGCATCTTCATGATCAGGGTTTTCTTCGCGACCATCAAACACCATCTTCGGGGCGTAGGTTTCTTCACCAATGCCGGAACTTACAATGGCTTTGAGAAGGAACTTGTACTCGTTAAGACCCAAGTTCTTGTTCCTCAAAATAATGTCGCCGGAGAGCTCGGTCGACAGTTTTCGGTCATCGGAGGGTTTGTAGAGCTGGTAGTCGAGAATGTAACAGTTTTGATGCCTTCTTTTGTCAAGAATTTTGAGGATGATGAAGAGAAGGTAGAAGAGAGGAAGGCAGAAGATGGTGGTCAAAATATAATCCATTATCAGATTACCAAGAGAGATATAAAGATTTTGGATAGATATATATTTACATATGTGTGTATATATATAAAGAGAGGATGAGATGTACGTTTACAATTTCTTTTGTTTGTGAAATTGAAAGTTAAAAGGCCAATATTTATAACAAGGGGTGTGTACAACTTTCATGGCTCACAAATTTGGTATAAAAATTTAATATTAAAAGAATATTTCATATTTTATTTGAAAATTTGAACATACCTCCTAACAATATAGAAAATAACTAAATACAACTAGGTTTTTCTTCAAAAAGAAATCTTGATAGATGAAAGCTACTATATATTATTAATTAGGTGATAATAACTCGCAATTACAATTTACTTAATAACAATTATAATTTCTAATTTTGTTATTAAGGACAATAGCCCTTGCATAATCGTAGATGCAAATTTGATTATTGATTGATTTCACTTACAAGAAAGATATGTTTCTCGTTTCACTCACATTAATCATTATATGAGCGAAATTAAGTGAAAATCATGCATAAGTTTATGATAATAATTATGTGTGTGAGACTGTTATTAACAAAAGTGAAAGTCAGGATTAACGTTAACTGACTAAGTTGTCTAGATTATTATCGATCGATCCTTCTTAACTTGAATTACTGAAAATCTAATTTGGTTTTAATTAATTTATATACACACCGTTTTAGATAATTGAAATAATAAAACTGAAAATTGGCAACTTTCAACTAATTCTAAACTCTCCTTATCTTAAAAAACAAATACACTTGTTTCCAAAAAAACAAGAATATTATAAAACCGACTTGATATCATTAATTAAGTTCGGTTGTTAGTTTGAACCAATTTCGCCAACCTATATGCTGTGATGTCGTCATTTACGTAAGCTAAACGACTAAAAGTTGAATAATGGAGAAAAGATTGATGTATGGCTTCTCGAATGCATGGAGATTTGCATCTGTAAAACATAAATTTTCTTTCATTGGATCGCACATCTCACTGGCTTTTGTTCACCATGTTTGAGCGTTCACTGTTTTAATCGACAAACCTATATCATTTGTACAAGTGCATCGATCAATAACTTGTAAGAGTGATGATAATATGTAAATGTAGGGTTAGAGGTAGATTGAGTTAGTGATAATGGTAAGTAGGGTGATATTAAAATAAGAACCTTGTGTTATTACGATAACTTGCAATTCCCGCATTGATCAATCAAAATTATTATTATTTTTATTGGAATAATATTATTGCATATATACATGATTATGGCCTTTTTATGTATATATGTAAATTCGGAAGTGGGTAAATATATAAGTTAACACTCTGTAATTTACTTACACATGTAGAGATATGTGTTTTTTTTGGAAATTTACACAAGTGTTAACTTCTTTACACTACGAATTTACACATACACATAAAAATGCACAAACTTTTATACGTGCAATAATGTTATTGTAACAAAAACATAATGTTTTTCATTGATCTTGATGAATTTCACAAGTACTCGCAATAAAATAGGGTTCTCGTTTTTTTTTTCGTTGTGAGTAAAAAACTGACATGATAATTGACTAGGCTTGTTTGTGAAAAGAATATGGTGTTAGGGTTGGAACAATATAATTATACAGTGAATAGGTATTCTGATAAATTAATAAATAATTTTTAATCCCAACGAGACATCCAGCTTCCGGCTACCACGTTGTCTTTCTATCTTTCGTTTATTTAAGATGTCAAAGTTCAAATTCTACAACTTATACGTATAAGTGGTTAATATTTATACTTTTAACACTTACTTAGAAGGAGCTAAACGTGCACTTATAAACTAAAGATCCTTTCTTGAGATATTTCCTTAATTAGCAAGGAAGGAGTCTATCAAATGTATGAAAAGATGTATGTTTAAAAGCACCATACTTTTATTTATGTACATATTATGCACTATAACAATTTTGTGAACGTGCACAATAACTAATTCAAAATTTGTCCATATATCATAATTGCCACATAATTTCAATCTAACTTTTGATTTAAAGTAAATCACACAAATAATCTCTATGATTTGAAAGCTAACTTTCGTTAATTTATTTAATTTAATAAGATTCTATTATTGTAATTTGTTTACAGTTTATATTAGAACTATTTGTGTAATTTAACTAACTTCCACCAGAATAACACTACCACCTGCCTCCCCCACTAAAATGTTAATTTCAAACTTATCGCTAAACCACAGGAACTATATTAACTCTATGATTTATTAAATTCACTTTACATCTTTCATTACATTTTTCTTGTTCATTCACATATTCTATAAAACATAACATAATTATAAATTAATTTTCCAAAATACACAATTAAATTCGATCTGATATCACAAGCATATTGATTAAAGTGATCTAATTAACTTCCGGTTCTCGTTACTCCAAGATTGGTATAGTGGAAGTAGGGTGAGAAGCAACATGATTGATATGGTAGCGTGGTGCCAAGGTGGTACCACACGATAACTTCACCCCACCTCGATCTAGGTACCGCAAAATAAATACCGTGCGGCATGTTTATGCCCAATATTAGCATGGCTGGGTCAGGAAGAAAAGAAAAAATAACACGAAGTACATGTGGCTTCAGTATAAAAAGGATCTTCCTACATGACACCCTCCCTTTATGTTTTAGACTCAAGTGTATATTTTTCTCAAATAATTAATTACTTATTCTAGTTTTGTAAGCTATATGTTTTATTTGTATACTTAATTTGCATCGATTTTTATTCGGATTCATTTATTTTATTTCTATCAGACTTTATGCTTTTCTTTGTTTTTCATCATAACTCCTGAATCATTTAAAATTTGACTTTCGTAGTCTCTTGGTTTTGGTTAGGAGTTGCGCTTCCACTTTATTTATTTTTTGCTTTCTTATTTTCTCTTATCTCTTTTCGGATATTAAATTTTTTTTAGAACAACTCAAATTTCAAATTTAATATTTTTTTATATCTTTTTTCTAAGAATGATAACATCAAATAAAATAATATGATGAAACGGGTGGTGGATGGTGGTTGCACAATAGATGCAATGGAGAATTCATAACCGACTTTTTAGCCTACAAAACACAATAAACGCTTTCATAGTATACTTATCAAGCACAATAGATGCATTTTGGAGTATTCTTGACCTTCAACCATAATGGATGCATCTAGAGTAAACTTAACCTTTGTAGCATGATAATTGCCTCTAAAGTCAATCCAAACTCCAATGCCATTGTATGAACGCCTTGACCTCCTTAGGTAATGACAAATGGAATAATTTGACTTAATTAGAGCACTTTAATTTGATATATGATAGCAAAGGTTACCATGATCATGTTTACATCAATAACAACGTTTAGAAACACACGGTACAATTTAAAGAGAGAAAACTCCCTCGATAAAAGAGACTATAGCATAGGTCATCCACGAAACTATAGCATAGGTAATCCACGAGACTATAGCATAGGTAATCCGTTGGTGATACTCTGTTAGAAAACATGATGTAGGTAAGCTAGAGTATATCATTGCTGAATTTTAATGGCATATTGTTTGTCAATATCAACTAGGGATCAACAACAAAATATTCTCAAAAGGATCTCTAACAAACTATTTCACTTTTTGTAGGAGGTTGATTCTTACGACTTGAACATATGACCTGAATGTCACAAAACAATAACGTTCCAGTTGCTTAAAAACCCACCCTGACACTCGAAATTGTGTTTTTCCACAATGGCAGAAATTGGGTTCTACGATTTTCATTCCAAAATCCAGATTTCTATTAAGGTACCAATATAAAACTCGTTTTTATGCTTGTTCATTCTCTTAAGCTAATAGAAATAATGTTCAATCCATTCTGTTTATCACTTTAAAGGTTCCTGATCATATTCTTCTTGTTTGCAAATTGCCATTGCATACGCAGAGGTGTCCACATAACTTAATGCAATTTGTTGGCTAATAATTTCATACAATTTTTGTCATTTTCATTTACCCTATTCAAGTTTTATAAAATGCCTACAGACTATATAACAAATTTCTGTATAAGTATTTTACACACATGCAAGTTGCAAGCTATTAATATGCATGCCCCCCAACTAAAGCAGATCAGATTTCTGGGTTGTAGTTGTTTTTAGTGGGCCAAAAATTATTCAACTTGTCATTTATGTTAAAGGGTATTTCAAATATCTTTATAAATTACAGAAATTAGAAGGATAATCAAAGTTAATTACCGAGCTTATCCTCTATAACTACACCACCCTACGGTGGGTAGACGAATGGAGTTTGCAAAAACTAAAGTGTTGAGAGAATCAAACTAGATTAGTTGACGTGATTGCTTTACCTCTGACGATGATTAACCATTGATGATGTCGATTCTGATCATGGGCGAAAGAAGAAAAAAAAGAAGTGGGTAGTGGTGACGGGAGAGGATTTGGTGGTGTTCTAGGTTAAAGGAGACGAAGAAGGTTGGTCTCACTTAGTTTTAGTTGGTGTAAATTTTTTTAGATTTGTATATAATTTTTTTAAAAATATATCATTACTATGTAGTAGGTCCCACATGTATTTTATCTTTTGAAATTCTTGCCTATATTCACTTAAGGTCCACTCATGTTATGATTGAATGAACACTATGGATTTAGAGTGTAATATTTTAAAGTTCGGTACTAAACTTGCAATATGAATATATCATCACGGCCATCCGTTAAGTTAAATTCCCACATTGATTATACAATAGAAAAAATACAAAATAAATCATCGAGTAACTTACTCTTTGTCATTTATTCTAAGCTTTCTTAGACCATGATGCATAAGAGTTTGCCTCATGGCATTTGGGGGCAAGCCCTGACCTTTGAGGTGTGCTAGGAGCCAACACCAACCTTAATGCCTTCCAAATGGAAATTTAGGATAGTCTAGGAGCTAAAAAAACATAGATGTTATTAATGTGTGGGTCCTCACACCCCACGAAGCTACTACTGCCATTTGAGGCCTCGACGTAAATCAACAATGGAAGTCTTATCACCACTGCTTCTCTGTTATTCTTATCTCATAGTGTGTCATCCTCTTAAAAATACAACATAGGTGCCATATACAAAACGTCAAGTTCCAAAAAGTCACATCAGGTTTCACTTACAAGTCCTACTATTAAAGTTCCATATATGAAAACAAATGCACACATACTAATGCACAACTTAAACCTACACAAATACATATCTATATATACATACATACCAAATTACATACCTTAAAAAAGCCTACACATACTAAATAAATAACTACACATACGCAAATATACCGAATACATACCTACACATACATACTAAAACAAAATTAAACCCTAAATCCTAGTTTATAAATAAAAATCGATTAAATCTTGATTTAAAAAAATCCTAATTCAAGTCGCATTACAATAAAGTATTAATCTAAAAAATCATACACATACTAAAATTATGTAATTGAAATAAATCAAATTAGAACAACACCAAAATTAGGGTTATTGTCTAGTTGCTATTGCAGACGACTGTGGGTGGCAAAGTAAGCGGTTATGGGTGTGAGCGACCAAGAGTGGTGGGTCGAGTGGGGCAGTCATGGTGATGGCATAATCGAGTTTAGTGGATGGAAGGAAATTGGAGCAAAATAAAGGATTTAACAAATAAGGTTAACATAAAAAGGAATATGAAACCAGGTACTTAAAATGATACGGAAGTCATTGTTGTCTTGTTTTGACCTAAATTTTTAATGTGCATGTTCCATGAAACTTTCTTTGATAATTCTTTAATTATATCATTGGTCATTTCCTCACTAGTCTATAATTGATTGATATAAGATCACTAACCAACATATCTAAACTTACAAATGTGACTTACTACGTGCATTGTTAGTTCTCATATCCTCACATACGTGTACATGTAAATCAAATGTCAAGAATATGTTTAAATCGTTTGACACATGAGGGATTTTCAAGCTCGTTCATTTGAACAACTTACGAACAAGAGCTAGAAAGAAATGTAAGCTAATGATATGCACATGTTTGAAAAACCAATTTGAACATCTAGTATCCACCGATGCCATAATTAATCAACCAACTATTTTCTTAAGATGTGAAACAATGACACATATATGGATTTAGAGCGTAATTTTTTAAAGTTCGATACCAAACTTGCAATATGAATATATCATCATGACCATCCATTAAATTAAATTCTCACATTGATTATAAAATAAAAAAATACAAAATAAATCATCGAATAGCTTACTCTTTGTCAATTTTTCTAAGCTTTCTCTGACCAAGATGCATAGGAGTTTGCCTCATGACATCGCGGGCAAGCCCTAACCTTTGACGTGTGCTAGGAGCCATCACCAACATTAATGCCTTCCAAATGGAAATTTAGGAAAGTCTAGGAGCTAACAATGAAGATGTCATTAATGTGTGGGTCTCCACACCCCACGAAGCTACTACATCCCCTTGAGGCCTCGACATACATCAACATGGAAGTCTTTTCACCACTACTTCTCCTGTTATTCTTACCTTGTAGTGTGTCATCCTCTTAAAAATAAGTAAAAAATAGGACATAGGTTCCATATACAAAACATCAAGTACAACAAAGTCACGTTAGGTTTCACATACAGGTTCTACTATTAAAGTTCCATACACAAAAATACATACACACATACTAATGCACAACTTAAACATACATAAATACATATCTATATATACATACATACCAAATCACATACCTTAAACAATCCCTACACATACCAAATAAATAAGGGAGAATTACATATTTCCCCTACAAATATCATCAATTACATATATGCCCAACTTAAATTTTAATGACATATATTCCTTTGTAAATCTTAGTTAATTATATATATACCCAAATTAAAAGTTTAATTACATATATCCTCTTCTAAAACTTAGCTAATTACATATATACCCAAACTAAAAGTTTACTTTCATATATCCGTTTTATTAAACACCAATATACATATTTATATATTTGATTATTTTTATTAAAAATAACTTATATAAAGTATTTACTCTTATTTTTAATATATTATATAATTATTTTTTTTTCTTTTTACTAGTTTTTTGAGTTTTGATTAATTACTAATATTTCTATACTAACGTTTTTTGTTCTTTTTGTTTTTTACCTTTTGATGGTAATTTTTTCAGGTTCCCGTATGACACACTTTCAGCCTCGTTATGCAACATAATCTGAACACATAAATTTTTGTTTTATAGTGAGACAGTAATGACTGGTATAGGTATACATCGGAAAAAATTAGCATAAAAAGGTTTAAAAACAAAAAGAACATAAAACCTTTAGTATAGAAATATTAATATATAATCAAAACTCAAAAAGCAAGTAAAGAAGGAAAAATATAATTTTATAGTTTAGTAATTTAAAAGTAAAATACTAATTACATAAGTTATTTTTAATAAAAGTAATAATATGGGTAATATGTAATATTTATATTTAATAAATCAAATATATGCAATTAAAATTTAGTTTGAGTATATATGTAATTAACTAAATTTTAGAAAGGGATATATGTAATTAAACTTTTAATTTGGATATATATGTAATTAACTAAGTTTTATAAAATGATACATGTAATTAAAATTTTAAGTTGGGTATATATATCATTGTTGAAGTTTATTGAAGGATATATGTAATTCTCTCAATAAATAACTATACATATGCACATATACCAAATACATACTACACATACACACTACAACAAAATTAAACCATAAATCCTAGTTTATAATACAAATTGATTAAATCTTAACTAAAAAAATCCAAATTCAAGTCGCATTACAATAAAATCTTAATTAAAAAATTCCACACATACTAGAATTATCTAATTGAAATAAATCAAATTAGAACAACACCGAAACTAGGGTTCTTGTCTAGTTGCTATGGTAGACGGTTGTGAGCGTCAAAGTAGGCGGTTATGGGGGTGAGCGACCAAGAGTGGTGGGTCGAGTGGGGCAGTCATGGTGATGGCACAATCGATTTTGGTGGATGGAAGGCGGTTGGAGCAACATAAAGGATTTAACAAATAAGGTGACAGAAAAAGGAATATGAAACCAAAAGATAAAATGATACTGAAGTCATTGTTGTCTTGTTTTGACCTAAATTTTAATTGTGCATGTTCCATGAAACTTTCATTGATGATTCTTTAATTATATAATTGGTTATTTCCTTATTGGGTTGTAGTTGATTGACATGTAAATCAAATGTGAATCAAGAAATGTTTTAATCATTTGACACATGAGTGATTTTCAAGCTCGTTTCATTTGGACAACTTATGAACAAGATATTATTTCTAGAGCTAGAAAGAAACACAAGCCAATGATATGCACATGTTCACACATATAATCCTATGAAAAACCACTTTGAACATCTAGTATCCACCCATACCATAATTAATCAACCAGCTATTTTCTTAAGATGTGGAACAATGACACACATGTACAACATACATGTTAGGTGGTCCACATCTTCTAAACACATTAGAAACCATGCATGTATGTTAAGAATCATTTCACACATGCTCGCATGTAGAAGTCTAAACCAGTACAAATGAGGCTGCTAGTTACACAAATATTTGAGACCACCTTGGATCAGTTTTAATTAAGATCACTAGTTACTAGTGAACTAGTTGACACCAAACTATAGGTTCATATAATGTGAAAATAGGAAGGCTTGGTGGATGAACAAAATTAAGGATGCTTATAGGTTTTGGAATGACATTAATTTGAAAGCCATTCAAGTTTGATTTCCCAATCTATGTAACTTCTTTTTCGACAAAAAATGTGATCGAAAATTAGTTCCCACCAACATAGTTTAGAAAAGTTGATAGGAATCTTATCTTAAATCATTTCTTAAAAATTAATGATAGATTCACAAGGGACAGTCGATGAGATTTAGTTTCATCAAACAATGATTAAGTTTGAAGTTACTTGCTTCGATGGTCCTTTGGCAACCAATTAGTTATAGTCTTTATTCATAGGTTATGCTATCCATTGATGACTTGTCATTGATTATAGAGGGATTACTAACATGTAATTTTATTTTATTATCATAGTTTTTCCCTTTGGGCGTTTTAGTAGAAGCTGATCCATTGAAAATTCGAATCTTTTGCGATGTTGATAAGTCATAAGTGACAGTCACGTTTCTAGTGGTGTAATATATCACTTCTATATACATTTAATCATAAATTTTCTATCGGAAATTAAATGATTATAATTCAAATTATCATTCATTTTACGATAATATTTCACACTATTAGTTTGATAAGTGACGCTTTAATTTTCACTTTAGTTACCAATGACCCTCTAATTAATATAATAACTGAATATTAAACTTGATTTCACTCTCATTAATGATTATTAGGGGTGTAAACGGCTGATTCGAGCTCAAGCTCGCTGAGGCTCGAGCACGACTCGTTTGACTTTAGAAAACTCGAGCTTGAGTTAGGCTCGTTAGTAGTTATATTTCTAAAGCTCGAGCTTGTCTTGTTAGAAAATTTTTAAGCTCGAGCTTCACTCGTTTATTATTAAATTATTATTATTTTTATTATAATTACTTTTATAATTATTTATAATTCTACTTTTATAATTATTTATAACTAGGGCAAATCCTCTTTTTAAGTTTAACTTGCAACCAATCTTTTAATCACATGTTAATTTTAAAATACATAAAGAGAGTGGCTTTTGACCAATTATAAACAATCCCTATTCTTCAAAATTGTTATTTTATATAATAAGTGTACATGTACTTGTAAACTACTATTCATTACCATAGTTTTTGAACTATATATTAATTTTATATTTTTTATCATAACTATTTATATATCAAAACTATTTATATAATATATGTGATATCTAAATAAAACTCATAAAAAACTCGTTTAGGCCCGCGAACCGCTCAAGTTTAATATCTGAAGCTTGGGGTCGAGCTTGTTCAGTTAACAAGCTATAATATGAGTTCGAATTTGAGCTCAAACTTGTCACACCCTCAAAATCCACTTGCGGAGTTTTACCGCGAGGCGTGTGAACAAACCAGGATCACAGTCAATAGTTACTCAGAACGACTCTAAATGCCATATTTAAACTTAATTAACCAAAATACCAACTTTAAACAATGCGGAAGCGTTTTTGAAAACAACCCAAATCTATAAAGTATAACTTATGGCAAAACAAGTGCCAACCAGAGTAAACTATAATTGTTAAATGTCAACTTGTCTTGAAGCAAAGTGTCTTAAGATGCATGAACCGTGCATGCTCCTATGGCAGCAAGTTAAGGACCTGAGAAAACATACTAAAATGTCAACACATAGGTTGGTGAGTTCAAGAGTTTGAGTTCAATAAACATGTAAACAGTTGCGATATATATAAGCATGTATAGTAATAGATGTGTCACACCCTCAAAATCCACTTGCGGAGTTTTACCGCGAGGCGTGTGAACAAACCAGGATCACAGTCAATAGTTACTCAGAACGACTCTATATGCCATAACATAACAAATTCAACCAAAATACCAACGTTAAATAATGCGGAAGCGTTTTTGAAAACAACCCAAGTCTATAAAGTATAACTTATGGCAAAACAAGTGCCAAACCAAACGTAAACCATAATTGTTAAAATGTCACATTGTCTTGAAGCATAATGTCTTAAATGAAGTGAACCGTGCAGTGCTCCTATGGCAAGCAAGTTAGGACCTGAGAAAAGCATACTAAAATGTCAACACATAGGTTGGTGAGTTCAAGAGTTTGAGTTCAATAAACATGTAAACAGTTGCGATAAATATAAGCAGTGTATGGTAATAGATAGCTAGTCTATTATCAACAAATATTAATACATAGTGATTTTGCAATTGAAGCTGACTGTGATAGTTGTTGCCTCCTGTCACGACTTACCATGTCGTGACAATGATCAATAGGACAAATTGCACCCGGTTACCTCGAGTCACACAGGTGGGGCTCGTCAGACCCAGTAGTACTACCCAAGTTTCCCCGCTATTAATATTAACAATTCAAAAGTGTGAGGACTTTTCTCATGGTAAACAGCACTATATTAATATTTTACACAACTTAATATAAAAAGCGTTCGTATAAATACCAGTATGCTATCTCCCCCAAAAGAGATTAAGTAAAGAGTGGGGCATGAACTCACCTGATGTATGCAAAGTACTTAGGGTTTATTTTGAGAAACGAGAGGATAGCCAACCTTCACAGGTTACCTAGATCATGTGAGTACATAAGTACGTGTAAATAAAAGACATGTGAACCCTAATCATACCAAAATCGAAGACTCAAGCTTCCAGACAAACAGACACGTTTGACCTAGTTGACCCGTTTGACCCGTTGGTGACATTATGAGTTATAATTCAAATAAGGCCAATGAGCACATACAACATACATGATTAACATTCAATTAGTATCATACATATGCTATATCAACCAGGTGTATCACATAGATCATCATACAATCAAGTACTATACAAGTCATGCGAATCTAGAACATTAACATAACCACTAGCTACAATACAACTAACATGTCATACAAGTTCAACCATTCATCACATGCCATGTGAAGCCACTCACACTTCACATCCTAAACCCTGCCAATCCCTAAGTAGGGGCCTCAGATCCGCACGCGTGTATAATGATCACAACCAAATTCTTTAAGCATATACATTGCATTCACAACATCACAACAATCAATTACCAGACCCAAGCATGATGTCCTACTACTACACAACATCCAAACCATACATGATTACCAATTCCAATTATCACCCATGATCATCCAAACATGCCATACAACTAATTTAACACGTTCTATTACACTAGGATCCATCCTTGAACATATTAGCAAGTTCCTATCATCTCAAACATGATCACAACATCATACTTCAACATTTACACAAATAAAGTTTCCCTTTTGGAAAGAACATCCCAAAATCTATCAAACATCCAAAGCATACATGAATTCATCAATAATATACCAATTCAAGCTCATACTAACATCTAAGCATATCAACAACACTAAACACCTCAATCCAACAATCTTCATAAACAAAAGTTTCTACTTTTGGCAAGCTATGATCAACATCATCAATTAAAGATTTCTAGCATTCATAATACCAATCTAGCATCTAATTATCATCATGAACACACCCATCATCATAGCATCCATAATCAACATTTCATGCAAATAAAGTTACTATTATTAGTAACCTATGAACATCAACCCTAAGTCATCGATTTCTTGCAAGATTCATGATTCCTAACATTCATACAACTTATTAATCACCACACATTCATCAAACAACCATCATTCATCCATAATCATACAATTTACGAATTAGGGTTTGCTCAACCCATTTCATGATCAATCCACTAAAACATGTAATTCACCCATGATCGACGTTAACTAACATGTATTCAACCTAACTAACATATAACATCATCAAACAACACCAATTCGACCTAATGAGGTCAATTCCGCAAATGGTTCGGCCATAATGAACACTTCACAAACTCGCAAAAACTAACCTTTAAACTTGTAATTGCTTGAAATTGATGATTCCTAAGCGTTGTATAACTTGTAATCGATCAAATTGATGTTTCCTTGCTTGTTCTTGGCTGATTTCGCAAGGGAGAGGTGTGGGGTGGGAGATCGCGGCCGATGGGTGGGGATTAGGGTTTGGGTTTGTTTTATTAAATATTAATTTACATATTTACCCTTTTTAACCCTTGTAATTTGTATTTTATAAAAACTAAGCTTTAAACTCTTTGTAAAGTGTTTTTAACTTCATAATATAAGATATAAACTTATAAAGTTCATTATATATCTTATCTTTATAAAAACACAAGACATACGAATAAACAGACACGTTTCCGCGTTACGCGATAAATTCTTTAATTAATGTTTATAAATGTGTAAACACATAAACATAACCCAATATTCACATAATCACTTAGATTCACACAAATTAACATTAATCATTATTATTAGGTCACCAACGTTCAACGACAACTAGTGTGTGCTCACGACACGTGTATGCAAAACTTAACGGAACTAACGGAGTTTGATAACGGAAATTTACCGGATGTCACATTATCCCCATGTTGAAAGAATTTTCGTCCCGAAAATTGCGTTACATGGTGAGAGTGTTCCATCACTGGTTTCCATCACTGGTCTACTGCATTGGCACACAGAAATCGAAATCGTGTGAGTTTTGGATGAGTTGTCACATCATCCCCATGTTGAAAGAAATTTCGTCCCGAAATTTAAATCAATACCTTCGTCTGCTGGCATCGTTCCTTCGAATAGTTGAGGGTACTTAAGCTTCATTTGATCTTCCCGTTCCCATGTGAATTCCGGTCCACGTCGCGAATTCCAACGGATTTTAACAATAGGTATCTTGCTCTGCTTAAGTGTTTTCACCTCACGGTCCATCACCTCAACTGGTTCCTCAATAAAACGCAATTGTTCATCCACCTGGATTTCTTCTAGTGGTACGATCGTCGTTTCATCAGTTATGCACTTCTTCAAGTTTGACACGTGAAATACATCATGAATTCCACTTAGCGAATCAGGTAGGGCTAATCGATACGCTACTGGACCTACTCTTTCCACAATCTCAAATGGTCCAACGTACCTCGGATTTAGTTTCCCTCGTTTACCAAACCGAACTACGCCTTTCCATGGTGAGACTTTCAACAAAACTTTGTCACCAACCTGAAACTCTAAAGGTTTCCGTCTCTTGTCAGCATAACTCTTTTGCCTGTCTCGCGCTGCAGCCATACGGTTCCGTATGTATAATTTCTCAGTCGTCTCATGAATTAACTCGGGACCTGTTATTGACTATCACCAATTTCCGCCCAGCAAACCGGTGATCGACATTTTCTCCCGTACAACGCCTCGAAAGGTGCTGCTTGTATACTAGTGTGATAACTGTTGTTATAAGAAAACTCCACCAATGGCAGTGAATTTCCCAGTTATTCCCAAGTCAATCACACAAGCACGTAGCATATCCTCCAACGTCTGTATAGTACGCTCACTCTGACCATCCGTCTGTGGATGATATGCAGTACTCATATCCAAACGTGTACCCAAGGATTTCTGCAATGATTGCCAGAAATGTGACGTGAAACGAGCGTCACGGTCAGAGATAATTGAGATCGGTACCCCGTGTCTCGAAACGATCTCCTTGAGGTACAGGCGAGTTAACTTCTCCATCTTGTCGGTTTCCTTTATTGCAAGGAAATGAGCAGACTTTGTCAATCGATCCACAATAACCCATATCGTGTCACAACCAGTACTAGTCCGGGTTAGTTAGTAATAAAGTCCATGGAGATTTGTTCCCATTTCCACATTGGAATCTCGGGTTGTTGTAATAGTCCGGATGGTTTTTGATATTCCACTTTCACCTTCGAGCAGGTCAAACACTTGCTCACGTACGTAGCTACATCCGCTTTCATGTTAGGCCACCAATAGTGAGCCTTTAGGTCATGATACATCTTGTCGGATCCAGGATGTATAGAATACTTAGATTTGTGTGCCTCGCTCATAACTAAATCTCTCAGATTTCCATGAACAGGCACCCAAGTCTATCCATGAAATCGAATTCCATCCTCTTTCATCACTAGCTGCTTATCCATTCCCCTTAACAATTCAGAACCAATATTTTCCACCTTTAAAGCTTCCATTTGTGCCTCCTTAACTTGTTCGGGCAGTTGGGTACTGATAGTAAGCTGTAAAGCTCGCACCCGTCGGGGTTTAGCTGTTTCCTTCCTGCTTAAAGCATCGGCAACTACGTTCGCCTTTCCGGATGATACTTAATTGCGCAATCATAATCATTTAGTAGTTCCACCCAACGTCGCTGCCTCATATTCAACTCTTTTTGCTCAAAGATATGTTGAAGACTCTTATGATCGGTGTAGATTGTGCACTTGGTACCGTACAAATAATGTCTCCAGATCTTTAAGGCAAAAACTACTGCGCCCAATTCTAAGTCATGGGTAGTGTAGTTCTTCTCGTGAACCTTTAGTTGTCTCGAGGCGTAAGCTATCACCTTGTCTCGTTGCATCAAGACACAACCCAATCCTTGAATGGATGCATCGCAATACACCACAAAGTCATCTGTTCCCTCGGGTATGCTAATATCGGGGCAGTACAGAGTTTTTGTTTTAATAATTGGAAAGCTGATTCTTGACTCTCAGCCCATTTGTATGTCGTTCCTTTGTGAGTCAAGGCTGTGAGAGGTTGTGCGATCTTAGAAAATCCTTCTATGAATCGGCGGTAATATCCTGCTAATCCAAGAAATTGCCTTATCTCGCTTGGTGTTTTGGGTGTAGTCCAATTCTTTATCGCCTCAATTTTGGCAGGATCAACGTGTATTCCTTTCTCATTAACAATATGACCTAGGAATTGTACCTCTCTTATCCAAAAGTCACACTTTGAGAATTTAGCATACAGCTGCTCATTTTTCAACAGTTCCAAGATCATTCGTAAGTGCTCTTCATGCTCCTCCTTGGTCCTAGAGTATATCAGTATATCATCGATGAACACAATGACAAACTGATCAAGATAAGGTTTGCACACACGTTCATGAGGTCCATGAACACAGCAGGTGCATTAGTCAACCCAAAAGGCATGACCAAGAACTCATAATGACCATAACGAGTACGAAATGCAGTCTTGGGATGTCTTCTTCTCGAACTCTGAGTTGATGATAACCAGATCTCAAGTCAATCTTCGAGTAATAGCTTGATCCTTGAAGCTGATCGAACAAGTCGTCGATACGAGGTAAAGGGTATCGGTTCTTGACTGTTACTTTTTTTAACTCTCGATAATCGATGCACATCCGAAATGTGCCATCCTTCTTCTTAACAAAGAGTACAGGAGCTCCCCAAGGTGATGTACTAGGTCGATAAAACCTTTATCCAGAAGCTCCTGAAGTTGTGACGACAACTCCTGTAGTTCGTTTGGTGCTAATCGATAAGGTGCTCTAGCAATCGGGCTGCGCCGGGAGTCAACTCAATCTGGAATTCCACTTGACGGTGCGGTGGTAATCCAGGAAGATCTTCTGGGAACACCTCCGAAAGTCGCGTACTACGGGAATATCCTCCATTCTCTTTTCTTCCTTTTGCTTATCGGTTACAAGTGCTAGGATAGCCACGCGGCCCTTTCGTAACAACTTTTGAGCTTTCATATACGAAATGATGCCTATCACAGCACCACTCCTATCACCTTTGACAGTAAGAATTTGATCACCAACCGGGATCCGTATAATCTTCTCGTGACATATGACTTCCGCTTGCTTACTAGAGAGCCAATCCATGCCTATCACAACATCGAAACTTCCCAGCGTAACAGGCATGAGATCTATAGCGAAGGTATGACCAGCAAGTTCTATCCTACAGTCTTTAAGGATATGCGTTACATGGATTTGTTTACCGTCGGCTAATTCCACAGTGTACTTAGATTCTAAAGCAGAAGGTATATCACTTAAAAGACTACAGAATTTTAAGGACACAAAACTCCTATCGGCTCCAGTATCAAATAGTACCGTAGCAAAACAACCATTAACAGGGAATCTACCAGTAACAGTTGTGGGATCATTTAGAGCCTCACCTGAGCCAATGACGAAGGCTCTCCCTTTGGCTCCATCTCTATTGCCGCCATTTCCAGTGCCATTTCCACCATTGTTGTTATTATTGCCATTGTTGTTGTTATTCCCATGATTATTGGTGTTGTTGTTGTTGTTACCATTTCCGTTCCTTCTCAGTTGTGGGCAGTTTCGTTTGTAATGCCCCTCTTTCCCACACTCAAAACAACCCTTGGGAGTTTCTTGAGGTTGTTGTGGCCTCCTCATTAGTTCACCACGGCAATCCTTCGCAGCGTGTCCAATCTTTCCACAACGTTGACACTTGAAGTTATCACACCGTCCCACGTGGTGGTAGTTACACCGTGGGCATTTGGGATGTCTGCCGCCGTAACCGTTGGGTCCTTGGTTATTTGGGGCAGTTTGGTTGAAATTGCGGTTATTATCGAACCGCCGCTGTGCTGCTGAGCTGGTTGTTGTTGCTGTTGGGATTGTTGTTGACCGCCAGACGATGATGATGATTTGTTGTTACTGTTGCTGGGAGCATCCCACTTCCTTTTGTTGTCGGGCACGCTCACCACAGCGCCCCGTTTGGGTAGACGCCCTTGCTCTACCGCCTGGTCAGTAAGTTTGTGAGCAATCTGGATGGCCTGCTGGATCGTAGTCGGGTTAGAAGCCGTTACCATACTTTGGATTTCAGGCACCAACCCTCGTATGTAGTGCTCGATTCTCTTATGTGTCTCATTAACCATTCCTGGACACAATGTGGCCAGCTCATGAGTACGGGTTGTATAAGCCTCAATTTCTGAACCCTTCATCTTGAGCTGCCAAATTCCATCTCCAACTTTTGCACCTCATTTCGAGGACAGTACTCTCGATCATCATATCCTTGAACTCATTCCAGGGGAGTCCATTTGCCATCGCTTGTCCAAGCATCTGGACTTGCGCGTTCCACCATGACAGGGCAGCACCCTCCAAAGTCCCGGTGGCATACTTTACTTGATCCGCCGGTGGACAGTTACATTTGGAGAAAACGGACTCAGTCTTCTCAAACCAGCGTACAAGCCCTACAGCACCCTCTGTACCACTGTAGGTGTGTGGTTTGCAGTCCATGAAGGACTTGTATGTACACACTGGTGGTCCTGTTTTAACACAACACACATTAATCAAGCATCCCCTATAGTTATAAAGGATATCAGATTTGTTTCTCTGTCATTGTTTACCTGCTGGCTGACCCGCGTGGGCAGCAGCCACTGCCGCCTGAACATGCTCATTAATTAGAGCAGCCAATTCCGCAAGAGTCATGTTAATAGCACCACCAGCCTGTTCTCCGGTGCCAGTCCACGTCCGCGTCCACGACCACGTCCACGTCCACGTCCACGAGCGTCCATTCTTTTCACTTTAAATTCACAATACAATAATGAGTAACATCATACACACATTTAACTCATTTAACTCATTGATACCAATCTGTCACACCCTCAAAATCCACTTGCGGAGTTTTACTGCGAGGCGTGTGAACAAACCAGGATCACAGTCAATAGTTCTCAGAACGACTCTATATGCCATAACATAACAAATTCAACCAAAATACCAACGTTAAATAATGCGGAAGCGTTTTTGAAAACAACCCAAGTCTATAAAGTATAACTTATGGCAAAACAAGTGCCAAACCAAACGTAAACCATAATTGTTAAAATGTCACATTGTCTTGAAGCATAATGTCTTAAATGAAGTGAACCGTGCAGTGCTCCTATGGCAAGCAAGTTAAGGACCTGAGAAAAGCATACTAAAATGTCAACACATAGGTTGGTGAGTTCAAGAGTTTGAGTTCAATAAACATGTAAACAGTTGCGATAAATATAAGCAGTGTATGGTAATAGATAGCTAGTCTATTATCAACAAATATTAATACATAGTGATTTTGCAATTGAAGCTGACTGTGATAGTTGTTGCCTCCTGTCACGACTTACCATGTCGTGACAATGATCAATAGGACAAATTGCACCCGGTTGACCTCGAGTCACACAGGTGGGGCTCGTCAGACCCAGTAGTACTACCCAAGTTTCCCCGCTATTAATATTAACAATTCAAAAGTGTGAGGACTTTTCTCATGGTAAACATCACTATATTAATATTTTACACAACTTAAATAATAAAAGCGTTCGTATAAATACCATTATGCTATCTCCCCCAAAAGAGATTAAGTAAAGAGTGGGGCATGAACTCACCTGATGTATGCAAAGTACTTAGGGTTTATTTTGAGAAACGAGAGGATAGCCAACCTTCACAGGTTACCTAGATCATGTGAGTACATAAGTACGTGTAAATAAAAGACATGTGAAACCCTAATCATACCAAAATCGAAGACTCAAGCTTCCAGACAAACAGACACGTTTGACCTAGTTGACCCGTTTGACCCGTTGGTGACATTATGAGTTATAATTCAAATAAGGCCAATGAGCACATACAACATACATGATTAACATTCAATTAGTATCATACATATGCTATATCAACCAGGTGTATCACATAGATCATCATACAATCAAGTACTATACAAGTCATGCGAATCTAGAACATTAACATAACCACTAGCTACAATACAACTAATATGTCATACAAGGTTCAACCATTCATCACATGCCATGTGAAGCCACTCACAACTTCACATCCTAAACCCTGCCAATCCCACTAAGTAGGGGCCTCAGATCCGCACGCGTGTATAATGATCACAACCAAATTCTTTAAGCATATACATTGCATTCACAACATCACAACAATCAATTACCAGACCCAAGCATGATGTCCTACTACTACACAACATCCAAACCATACATGATTACCAATTCCAATTATCACCCATGATCATCCAAACATGCCATACAACTAATTAACACGTTCTATTACACTAGGATCCATCCTTGAACATATTAGCAAGTTCCTATCATCTCAAACATGATCACAACATCATACTTCAACATTTACACAAATAAAGTTTCCCTTTTGGGAAAGAACATCCCAAAATCTATCAAACATCCAAAGCATACATGAATTCATCAATAATATACCAATTCAAGCTCATACTAACATCTAAGCATAATCAACAACACTAAACACCTCAATCCAACAATCTTCATAAACAAAAGTTTCTACTTTTGGCAAGCTATGATCAACATCATCAAATTAAAGATTTCTAGCATTCATAATACCAATCTAGCATCTAATTATCATCATGAACACACCCATAGCATCATAGCATCCATAATTCAACATTTCATGTAAATAAAGTTACTATTATTAGTAACCTATGAACATCAACCCTAAGTCATCGATTTCTTGCAAGATTCATGATTCCTAACATTCATACAACTTATTAATCACCACACATTCATCAAACAACCATCATTCATCCATAATCATACAATTTACGAATTAGGGTTTGCTCAAACCCAATTTCATGATCAATCCACTAAAAACATGTAATTCACCCATGATCGACGTTAACTAACATGTATTCAACCTAACTAACATATAAACATCATCAAACAACAACCAATTCGACCTAATGAGGGTCAATTCCGCAAATTAGGTTCGGCCATAATGAACACTTCACAAAAACTCGCAAAAACTAACCTTTAAACTTGTAATTGCTTGAAATTGATGATTCCTAAGCGTTGTATAACTTGTAATCGAATCAAATTGATGTTTCCTTGCTTGTTCTTGGCTGATTTCGCAAAGGGAGAGGTGTGGGGTGGGAGATCGCGGCCGATGGGTGGGGAATTAGGGTTTGGGTTTGTTTTATTAAATATTAATTTACATATTTACCCTTTTAACCCTTGTAATTTGTATTTTATAAAAACTAAGCTTTAAACTCTTTGTAAAGTGTTTTTAACTTCATAATATAAGATATAAACTTATAAAGTTCATTATATATCTTATCTTTATAAAAACACAAGACATACGAATAAACAGACACGTTTCCGCGTTACGCGATAAATTCTTTAATTAATTGTTTATAAATGTGTAAACACATAAACATAACCCAATATTCACATAATCACTTAGATTCACAACAAATTAACATTAATCATTATTATTAGGTCACCAACGTTCAACGACAACTAGTGTGTGCTCACGACACGTGTATGCAAAACTTAACGGAACTAACGGAGTTTGATAACGGAAATTTACCGGATGTCACAGATAGCTAGTCTATTATCAGTAAATATTAATACATAGTGATTTTGCAATTGAAGCTGACTGTGATAGTTGTTGCCTCCTGTCACGACTTACCATGTCGTGACAATGTTCCATAGAACAAATTGCACCCGGTTGACCTCGAGTCACACAGGTGGGGCTCGTCAGACCCAGTAGTACTACCCAAGTTTCCCCGCTATTAAATATTAACAATTCAAAAGTGTGAGGACTTTTCTCATGGTAAACAACACTATATTAATATTTTACACAACTTAAATAATGAAAGCGTTCGTATAAATACCAGTATGCTATCTCCCCCAAAAGAGATTAAGTAAAGAGTGGGGCATGAACTCACCTGATGTATGCAAGGTACTTAGGGTTTGTTTTGAGAAACGAGAGGATAGCCAACCTTCACAGGTTACCTAGATCATGTGAGTACATAAGTACGTGCAAATAAAAGACATGTGAAACCCTAATCATACCAAAACCAAAGACTCAAGCTTCCAGAAAGATAGACACGTTTGACCAAGTTGACCCGTTTGACCCGTTGGTGACATTATGGGTTATAATTCAAATAAAGCCAATGAACACATACAACATACATGATTAACATTCAAATAGTATCATACATATGCTATATCAACCAGATATATCACTTAGATCATTATACAATCAAGTACTATACAAGTCATGCGAATCTAGGACATTAACATAACCACTAGCTACAATACAACTAACATGCCATACAAGGTTCAACCATTCATCACATGCCATGTGAAGCCACTCACGACTTCACATCCTAACCCTGCCAATCCTACTAAGTAGGGGCCTCAGATCCGTACGCGTGTATAATGATCATAACCAAATTCTTTAAGCATATACATTGCATTCACAACATCACAACAATCAATTACCAGACCCAAGCATGATGTCCTACTACTACACAACATCCAAACCATACATGATTACCAATTTCCAATTATCACCCATGATTATCCAAACATGCCATACAACTAATTTAACACGTTCTATCACACTAGAATCCATCCTTGAACATAATAGCAAGTTCCTATCATCCCAAATATGATCATAACATCATACTTCAACGTTTACACAAATAAAGTTTCCCTTTTGGGAAAGAATATCCCAAAATCTATCAAACATCCAAAGCATACATGAATTCATCAATAATATACCAATTCAAGCTCATACTAACATCTAAGCATGATCAACCACATCCAAACATCATAATTCACCAAATCATATCCAAAAGTTACTATCTTTAGTAATGTATGAACTATAACATGTGTTCTTGAATTCCCAATGATCATAACATCAATCTAACATCTAATCATCACCATGAACACATCCATAACATCAATTCATCAATAATTCAACATTTCATGCAAATAAAGTTACTATTATTAGTAACCTATGAACATCAACCCTAAATCATCAATTTCTTGCAAGATTCATGATTCCTAACATTCATACAACTTATTAATCACCACACATTCATCAAACAACCATCATTCACCCATAATCATGCCCAAAATCGAATTAGGGTTTGACTAGAATCAAAACCCATGATTAAACCACTAAAAACATGTAATTCATCCATGATCGACGTTAACTAACATGTATTCAACCTAACTAACATATAACATCATCAATTGATTAAAACTCAACACCAAGAACCTCAAATTCGCAACTAGGGTTCGGCCATAACCAATTTCATGCAAACAAAACACCAACTAACCTCTAATTCGTGAAAAGTAACAAAATCGAGACTTCTAATGTGTTGAATGCCTTCAAATCGACCAAAATCCAATGCTTGATCCAAGTTGAAATCGCAAATGGAGAGGGTTTGGGAGGGAGGTCGCGGCCGATGGGGGGGGGGGGTAGGGTTTGGGTTTTGTTTTAATTAATTTTAATTTACCTAATTACCCTTTTAACCCTTGTAATTTGTATTTTATAAAAACTAATCTTTAAACTCTTCGTAAAGTGTTTTTAACTTCATAATATAAAGATATAAACTTATGAAAATCATTATATATCTTATCTTTATAAAAACACAAGACATACGAATAAATAGGCACGTTTCCGCGTTACGCGATAAATTCTTTAATTAACCTTTTATAAATGTGTGAACACATAAACATAACCCAAAATTCACATAATCATTTAGATTCACAACAAATTAACATTATTCATTATTAATAGGTCACCAACGTTCAACGACAACTAGTGTGTGCTCACGACACGTGTTTACAAGACTTAACGGAACTAACGGAGCTTGGTAACGGAAATTTACCGGATGTCACAAAACTTATTTAAGCTCAGCTTGATTCTAGATTTTTCGAATCAATTCTGATTAGTTTAGAGTTGGCTTGACTCGTTCACATCCTCTATAATTATTAGCGAAACGAATGTGTTGGTGTCCTAAGAATTATTGAGACAAACATTATTATGGCCTATCGACCTAAGCATGTATTTGGTCAATATCTTCCAACAAGATTTAAAAAGCCTAAGGGCTGTTTGATTACATTGACTGGGTAAGATCTGACTGAAACTTGGTTGTTTGATAGTATCTGATTGACTCTGCTAAATGATAAAATCCCAAACTCGTATTTTTAAGGCCGCATAAAAAAATACATTTTAAGATTAAGTGTTACAAGTAATAACTCATTTTCATCGCACCTAATTATTTTATTAGTGAGTTAGGTTTGATAATACAAAATAATAAGATAAAATTGAGTCCCCTCCGATTCTCCAAAGCACATAACAAACCTAACATGTCTTCATCTCCACCTCTCTCTAAGATCTGTACACATCTCCTCGTCTCTCCGTCATCAGCGCCAACGAGTTAGGTGTGAAGCTCCGGCGTGCGTGTGGTGTGAAGGTGACGTGTGTGCGTGTCGTCTCTCCTCGTCTCTTCGTAATTGGAGTCGGAAACTCTGGCGTGTGTGTGGTGTGAAGCTCCGACGGTTAATCCGGTGGAACAAGCGAGGGTGCAGCCGGGTTAGCATTGTGAAATTTCAAGTCCGGGTCAAATGTTTTGACCCTGTCAGTTTGAATTTTACCCACATAAACAGGCTGACCGGTTAAGTCAGCCGGTCAGCCGGGTCAGCCGAAATCAATCAGCCCCTAAGTCATTTATCATAGTCACTTAATACATACCGGTTGCTTAATTATTTATCAACTTAATGCAATTGTTAATATTTTATAAAATTTTAGTGTCATTTTCATTTACCCGATTCAGGTTTTGTAAAATGCGTACAGATTAAAGTATAAATATTCGCGTGAGCAAATTTGTACACACTTGAAAGCTATTAATATCGCTTGCTGCCCCTACTAAAGCAGATCTGTTTGCTGGTTAATAATAGTTTTTAGTGGGCCAAAAATTATTCAATACTTTAACGATAAAGTTATTATTTTATTTTCAGATATCGTTATTAATTACAAAATTAAAAGGATACTCAAAGTTTTTTATTTTCCAAAAATTATCCAATATTTGGCTTCTTGCCTTATTACTAAACCCATGATGGTTATGGTGAATGAGGTTACTAATACATGGCGATCGAACCCTATCAGTTGGTGTGATCGTTTATGGTCTGATGACATTAATGATCGTCCCATGACGACCTAATTAATGATACTTTAAAGATTTGTTTTTTCTTTTTTCGTTCAAACTAAGTTTTTACATGAATGTAATACAAATTAAGAAAAGATATTGCCAAAAATATTAAAAAATTGTCTCTAAGTTATATTAATAACATTTGTAGTCTTGAACTTAAAATATAACACACTAAAATTACCTCAAAGTTGTATAAAAATGGTAAAAGAAATTAATTTTGGTACTAGGTACCAAATTGGTAATTTTCAGTATCAGCTGATACCGGTACTGCTTAGTACAGGTACCAAATTTAGGCAAAATCAGTAGCGGTAGGCAAAACGTTCATCCTTGAACAGATCTATTTGCTTGCTGGTATTAAATTGCATGTTTTTAGTGGGACACAATTATTCAATACTTGTAATTTTTTATAAAGGTTTTTTTTTTATTTTGTTATTTTCAAATATCTTTATTAATATATTAACAAAATTAATTACAAAATTAGAAGGAAGCTCGGGTTTTTTTGTCCAAAACTTATTCAATATTTGGCTTCTGGCCTTATTACTAAACCCTATAATGGTCATGATGGAGTTAGTAAAAAGTTGGTGGTGTTAGATAATCGAACATTCAAATCAGATTTGGTGTGATCGTTTATGGTTGATGACATTGGTGATTGTCCTTATATAAATAATTAGGTTAATATCTCGTGTATTACACGGGTGAATAACGAAAATATTAAATAACTATTAATAAAAATTAATGAATTAAAAAACAATCTTTTGATATAACAAATGATTGATATTACGTATAAGTGATAAAAACAATATTATATTTTTAATTATTTTAAATATTTTGTTTTTTTTAAAATTAGTTTTTAAACAAATTGTTTTAAAACAAACTGTTATTAAAAAGTGTCATTTTTAATAATTATTTATAATAACTTTGAAACTTATTTACTTTTGTTTCATAAGAATTTTATTTTTAAAAGTCACAGGTTTTAAAATATGTTGTGTTTTTTAAAAGTTTGAATTTAAAAAAAATTATTTATAAAAAAATTATTTATTTACGAATTGCATTTATAGAAATATCTATTTTTAAAAAATTATATACATAATATGAAAAGAATTAAATAAAATCATTTGTAGTTAATGTGATATTTATTAGAAGAAAAAAACTGAAAAATAAACTTAATAGTTCTATAATTATAACAAGTGTGATACAAAAATATTTCTTTATTAGTATTAATAGATTAATAGTTATGAATTCGACTTATTACGTAAGTTGATAAAATGGTATTTAGAGGAAAAAGTTTGCTATTAAAAGAAAGTTGGTGTGATCAGTTAAACAGAGAATCAATGGTGTTTCCGATTAGAGCCAGTGAAGCAGGATATAAATAGCAACCAAAGTTGATCATTTAAATTACACCTAATATATTAATATTAATATTGATTTTTTGTTTTTGAATTTGCTGCACAAAAGTCCACACTTTTTAATCATTTCATCCAACGTTTAAGTAGTGATGGTACTATTGAGTTGAACAACATTAGGGGAGAAATGAATACCGGAGATATGTTGAGCATGATTGTGACGTTGGATAAATTGAAGTTTTGGTTGGCATCTAAAAATAACAAAAGTGATGGATTCCAAAAAACTTTTTCACAGGGGCGGAAAATTTTTAAAGTCATTTAAGCATCCCTATATAATAAATTTTGTAGGTCCGATTCGGGTTAGATCGGTCGGATGATACTCAAAGATTCAATATTTCTGCCATGGTGGAGTGTATAGTGGTCAATTAGGTTATTTAGATTTTCGATGTCCTATGTGATAAGCAAAAACATGCGTCTTCAAATGAGAACTTATATTGTAGATTTGGAACGCGGAAGACAGGGTGCTAAATCATTGGGTACAAATCGATGAGATGCATGTGAATCGGTGTAATTGATAGTTGACTACGGCAAATTTTGTTACACACATAAATTAAGTAAAATTTTAATTTTTTACTCTTAAAATTTGATTAGTTAGGTTAACTAGAATACCTTCAGAAAATGTTGTGTTTTAAAATATTTATTAATTTATTGGGTTCTTCCATTAAATATAATTATCAATGAGTTACATATAAATTTTAAAAAAATATTTTGATCAACATCCTATACCTATATGACAATATAAAGTTCGATTCTCTTAAAATGTAAGCCTTGTGCGGTTTGCCATTCGACTCAACTTGTTAACAAAGGTCGATCTCGGTGGTAGTTAAAGAACATCAAAGGCACATGTTAAAAACACTTTGAAAGAAACTTAAGATATAATTAAAGATCATCTATACAAAATATTATTTTTAAATAGGTAATAATAAAAAAAGTGAAAAAAAGCTTTAGCGTTAACAAAAAGAACATCATTTATTAAAATCAATAGTTCTTATTAATACTTCAAATTCTTATAAAAATAAATGATTTTATATCATAATTATAAACAATTACATGATCACTATGTGGTTGTGAATTACAAATTAGTAGTAACTAGTATAGTATATGTAATTAATGATTTCAAATTTATATCTATATATCTACAATAATTCTCTTATAAATGTTCAAATAATTAACTTTTTTATTTTCTATAAGTAAAATTAACTAAAATATCTTACTTGATCAAATTTGTATAATGATATATATTATTATATGTGTATTTCAATTTACAAATAATTAAAAGCAATTGCAATTTGCACATCAAGAATGATTATGCAGACCTTATCAAAAACCAACTAACTTCATAATTCAGTGACCCTATACTCGTTCAATGCTAGCTAATATGGAAGCTTCTTATGCATAAATATCATTTGATAAGTTTGGTTTGTGAACCCTCACATTGACTTCTAGTACAAAAAGTCGTTGAAAGAAAAACACAACACTAATGATCGTGTCCCGTTACGCATGCATTACATAACTCTCAACAGTGTCGATGTCACCATCATTTTCATTTCGTCAAAATTTGTGTTTGATCTCTTAAATTGCATGAGGACATGTATGTCCCGGAGAACTTCAACTTGTGTGCAAGAATTAACTCGTTTGATATGTTATGGGATCGATAAACATATGAAGTTGACGAAGACGGATTGTGGTCCTCTGTCGCGGAGATCAACATCAAATGTAACCGTTATGTAATTGTCGTGTATGATGCACAAATAAAAGTGCCTTTTATTAAAACCTATAAACATATTACGATAAATTTACTCAAAAACTTATTTCTATAATTAATACATCAGTGCTAAGAATATTTAATTTAAAGGGATATTAAATCTATACTAATAAATCAAAGGTTATTAGATTTTAATAATTTTAACTTCCGTTAATTAATCAGGACTAATCCCAACTTAGGAAATTTTACAGTTATTCTCAATTTTAAGCTTAATTTCCGCAAATGATTTTTATTAACTAAGAGTTAACTTCTGTTAGTTTTTTTAATGAAATGAGGACAATTTTGAATCATTTTTCAACTCTGCCACCTAACCTTTATTAGGTCCGTTTTCAGTTGTCTAGCCTCCATCTCACTTGAAATCTACTTCCAATGAATCAAATTGTACAAATCAACAGATGGAGATTGACGGGTTGTAGGGTACGAAAGTTTTAGATTGATCCACCTAATGATATATTTCAATTTCTACTTAGTGTTTTTGTCATAAAAACAGTTATGTCATCAAAAAACTAACAAGATTAAATCTCAGTTAGTAAGAGGTTGTTAAAAGAAATAAATTTAAAGTTAGAAATGTGTAAAATAAGATTATTAAAATACAATAACCCATAAATCAAAATATTTTGAAGCCACATGATATTTTTCGAGGCAACCCACCTTATTGTCATCTAAGCTCCGTACACATGTCCTCACTATAAATAAAACTTATATATGGTAGATCCATATTTACTAAAAAAATCTTTATAATTAAATTTAAATTTTTTAAAAATTAGATTATTTATTTATTTATCTATTTATTAAAATTACATTTCATTCCAATTCTTCGTTCTATATTATCATTGACAAGACATTCTAATTACTTTAAAATGTTATGTTAGATGTGAATATATAATTTATTTAAAATAGTTAAAATCATGCACTATATACAAATAAATATATATAATATATTCTCATGAATAAATTTTTTTATTTTTTTATATATTATTGTTTATAACTCAAATATGTTTTTATATAATAGCTTTTTTGATTCATTAATGTCTTACATATATAATATATATATATAAGATAGTTTTCCTATTTCGATCCATGTGATACTATAATTTTATCGCATTTTACCTTCTCACACTTATATTGTCACAAGTCACTAACATAACAAGTCAACTATTTAATTATAATATTAAATGCTAATAATATTTTCGTATATCATTTTCAAATTATAAAACAGATTCTTAATAAATTATAACATGTTTCTTTTCATTTAAAAATATAACTTTTTAAAAAATAATTATTTATGAAATATAAAATATGTAAATACAAAAAATCTTTCTTAAAAGAGACATTGTTTAAAAAGCTATTTTTATTGAATGTTTAAAATAAATTTTAAATTTATTTTTTATAAAAATATTGTTATTGTTTTGTCACTTAAGCTAGTTAATATACATAATTTCAATCACATTTTATCTCAAAAAAATACGTTATAATTTATAAATATCAATTACTAATCCTTAATTTAATATTTTCATGCAACTTGTGTAAATACAATTTTCTTAATAAGTTCAATCATAATATTGTATTAGTTATACTTTATCAATAGATATAGTTTAAACATGTATATTATCCTATTATTTATATAACTTCCTAAAGCACTAATCATGTTTCCGAAAAAATATAGTGTTCCACTTTCGACTTTATCAAAGTTTAATGAAACTTCATCCTCGAAGCCTAAATAATTCCACTTAACTCCAAGCATTTTTGTCCAATAGAAAGTTCTTGTTATGCAAGTGAAGCCATACTCTGTGACTCTTTAATATTTATCAGGTTAACCAAAGGAACATATAAATGTTCATCTTTCTTCAAATGTTTTTCATTTAATCACCGATCCAAATAAGGTAGTATATGCTATTCAATATCTTTTGACAAAAGAATCTCTATTTCACGTTCAACGCCATGACTCTTAATCGATTTCCATACTTCTCTGGAAAACATTTCACCAACTTTGATAATTATATGTTCTGTGAAAACTATGTTGATGTGGAAGTGTCTATCACGAAGACTATATTGAGTTTTATACAAAAAACGTGATATTCAAAATCTTTTTTTATTTAAAGACGTTAATTGCAAAGATGAGGAGCTATATTTGCATATCATTATAAGTAAACTTGAATAGTACTTATCAATCATAGCATTATATTCTTACATGTGGTAATGATGATTGCTTTTATAATTTTGTTTATTAGTTTTAGCATATCCGCATCACAAGAAGTCATTAACTTGTAAAGCTCGTGACTAACATTTAACTCATCCAACTCATTGAAACTAACTAACAACCCCACTTTAAATTTTAAATGAATTTCATAAAGTGGGTTATGATAAGTTATTTATAAACACGTCAAACATAACATATTTGCAAGGTCCAGATCACCGTTGGATCTTGAATTACTTTTGATAAACGTAAGATGGATGTGCGTGTGTGTTCAACAAGGAGTAGTAACTCAATCGTATTATAAATTAAATTGAAAGATTACAATACCAAATGAGTTTACGTCGTCTAAGCCAATCCACCCCAAGTGAGCACCCTTTGGTGGCCTCACGGTGTTCTTACCTAGCACTCACCCTTTGAACATACACTCTTTTAACCAACTACACACATATAATGAAATACAAAACAAAAAAAAAAATCCTATTTATATATTATGGATAGTATGCAAAAACTTCTACAAGTTTTATCATACGTGTAAATTCTACATTTGTCTTCAAGGTGTCTTAATTTCTCGCTTGCTCCTAGTTTAGCATGACTTGGAATTCTTGCATTCTTTGACGATTTTTTTTGTTTTAATTTTTTACTTTTCAATAGATATTGTAATCTATATGAGTCAGAGTTTTACTAACATTTTTGTATTAAAGACTAGGCCTGGGCTTATTTAGGTTTTAAAATAGAATAATCTTATAAACCTTTTAACTTAGCATCGTAGGCCCTTCTCTGCTAGCTTTTGTTCTCCATCTTGATTAAGAAAGTATATTTGTTTACGCGTTAAAGTATCTTGACGATGAAAGCAACGAATTAACTAATACCTACTTAAAAAATGAAAGTTTAATTTAAGGTTAGGTCACAAAGCTTGTGTTTTTCAGATTCATCACCGCCACTGAAAACAAACAAATATATGATATAAACACAATTAAACATTAATGTTAATTATGATTTATTTTGACCATAATAATAATGCAGATACGATATATATCCTCCTCCATGAATCTTGATGATTTGATTGTCCTTTTTTGATGCCCAGAAGGAACTTCAATAATTCACACACGAATCAATCGAGTTCTTAAGTAGCTCAAAGATTTACGTGAGGGTTTCATCTTGCCGAACAAGTGTTCGATCAATTGCCTCAGTGATTCTTTTAATCTTGATTATCGTAGCAAGGTGTTGGCTTTGTGGGTTCTTGAATGAATACTTGCTGGGATTGTTTAATTATCAAATAAGGTGGTCTTCTTTTTGTATACGACACAAGTTTTGATTCTAATTTTTGCTCTTTTGATGGTGGTTAAACACATTATCTTTATATGTATCGTGTATGTGCGTATGGTATGATTTGTGTGGCATTTTATGATTTCTTTAGTCTGGTTTTTGATACTATTATTCCATTCAAGGATTATGATGTGTGAATTGTAACATGTTTTATTTTTGTTTAGATAAGTAGATGCTAAGCATGCATATATAAATCACCATATTCATGTGTTAATTAGTCTGTCTCTTTAGTCTGGTTTCGATACTGTTAACCAATGCTATAAAGAATCTAATTATGCTAATTTTATTAATTAAATTATAACTATACTACTTTAGTTTTAATATACAACTACTTTTAATATCTACACTGAAATTTCTCTGTTATAAAATTTTGTACTATATACTAGGTTATAATATCATGTATTATACGCGTTAAATAAAAAAATATTAAATATTAATGAAAAGTTAGGAAATATAAAACACTATTTTGATATAAGATATAACTATAATTACGTACAAATAAATACTATTGTTAATACAATATTTTTTTATTAGTAAATTTCGTTTATGGTCCCTAAGATTTGGTTTATTTAACTATTTCAGTCCAAAAAGTAATCTTTTGACATATCAAGTCCCGAGGTTTGTATTTTATAACGGTTTTGGTCACTGAGAGTAACTCAGTTAGATTTTTCTGTTAAGTATAAAGGTATTTCAGTTATTTTAAATCTACAGAACTATTTATGTAAATTAGTATATACAAGGGTTTTTTGTGTCATTTGCTTAAAATAATAAAAAAAAACAAAAAGATAATTTCATCTTCTTCAAAATTCACAGACCACCACAATCTCCACCAAGCACTACCCTTCCCTAATGGCAATGGTGGTCGGCACCGTTGGCTGGAGTGCCGGAGCCTCCAAATCAAGCTCATTATACAAAAAATATCTATCTTCTCGACCACGGGTGGTGCTACCTTTAGCGTAAACGTTCATCTGAAACCTGTTGGTTTCAGACCAAGATCATACTCAATCTCTTACTTTCATTCATACTTAAAAACTTACATTATATAGAAAATTAACATGCACTCCTAAAAACAATTACCACTACTCCACCAAACCCACTAACTTGCTAACTACTATGACTAATTCAAAATAAAGCTTGTTGCATACTTTAAATAAAACATGACTCAAATAATAAAACCATGACCCATAACTGACCCGACTTGACCCTCCGATCAAGATTAACCCAAACAAAACCTCCATGGCTTCCCTCTCACATTCCCCAAAAACTCCAAATCAAGCTCGTTATACTAAACATCAACAAAAGTTAAGTTTTGCATTGATGCTATTGATGTTGGAATGCTACCTACCATCAACAGAGCTGGTTTCGGCTAAAGAGTCCGGAATTGAGCCTTACAAAAAATACCCTAAAATGATAATCGTTTCGCTTTTGTTACCATTATAGAGATTATGAGGAAGTTCCTTAGAGTGATAATCGCTCGTGCGCTCCAGCCACCGGTGCCGACCGATATTGCTGTTAGGGAAATGTGGTGCTTGGTGAAGGTTGTGGTGGTTTGTGAATTTTGAAGAATATAAAATTGGTATTTCATCTTTTTCTTTTTTTCAGTAAGGCCTCGTTTCCGGAGACCTCACAGTTGGTTAATCACAACAGTTAAAACATTACACATTATAATTATACAAACTTAAGCAACGGAAATAATTTATCAAAAACCATTCATTTCATTTAAAGCACTATTGTTAAGCAATACATCATCGTTAACAATTTACAAAAGAATTGTTTTACTGTATTACAAAACAACAACGACATAAAATACAAATGGATGTCAGTCTTTTCCTGCCGAGTAGGTTCACCCTCGTGCCATCTCAGCAATAATTACATGCCGACTGAAAATGTATAAAAGTTAGCGTTGCTGAGTGAGCTCTAGTTTTATAAGTAATAAAATACTTCTATATGTTGTATATGAAAATACTCTTTTCTGAAAAATACAACGTTGTACTGTATATGCGAGCACGCATTAACTATATGA